>NQII01000268.1:706879-717746 GCA_002778355.1 Clitarchus hookeri
GAGGTGGTAGAACGCAGAACAATGCCTTTCAAAACCCGTGCCCTGGTTCCTGAAGGTTTGTTGAAGGGGGGAGGGGGGGAAGTAGCACCTTGCCCCTAGCTTACTCTCGTCAGCTATTTCTCGGTGCGTGTTTTCTGAATTTAGGTGAACTGCGTTTCTATATCTCGTGAAACCTCTGCGCTCAACAGATCTCGCGGGCTTGCTAGAGGCATAGGGGGTGGGAGGGTGGTAGGGAATGCCTAAGCCGCAGGACACATGTAACTGCGATCCGCCACCTGCCTCGTGACACGTGTCGACTGGGAGGCGCTCGCAAAGGGGGTCAGTGAGGCTTCTATTCCAAAAGACGTCGTCACACGTCAAACGTAAATGCATATTTTCATCCGTTGTTTATTATATATATAATTTTCTTTTCTTTACACCCTGTCGTATATATATATATATATATATATATATATATAACCCGAAACCTTTGCACCTGTGAAGACATAAAACTTGACTTAATGAATAAGAACATATAAATAACAAATGAGGTGCACATAAATACGATTTGTCACCATCCCTAAATAGGCAGACTTTTAAAGATGTATGGTTGTGCCCAGAAGACAGCAAATGAAGTGAAAGAAAAGTAATGTATAGTCTATTCGCAGTTTCTTCGCACTTTTTGAATAAAACCTTTGATAGATCACTCCATGGATGACGTGTTTGTTTGTTTCCAAAATATACCATACTTTACAAACATTTTATATTTGTGATAACATAAAAGTGCCTTATTTTTGTTAAATTAAAATTTGTTTATATTTTATTTATAAACAATAATATTTTATTTATAATTAATACAAATGGAACTAGTGAGAATATAGGTGTGTTGCTGGTAAGAAACAGTTCTTATGCAGAATATTATTATATTGAGTGCGCAAGAATGCGGTGCGTTGACCCGTTAGTTGTAATTTTCTAGACTCGTTTAAGCTTCGTTCGCATGAGGCGGAGGAATATTCTGGAAGTAGAACTTTAGCAGCGCTTCAGAAAAGTGTGAAGAAACCGTGAATTGACTATAATTTAAAATAGTGCATTCGCTTGAGGAACACTGTAAACGCATACCACTGACATCATCCACGTTTCTCTGAAAATTCCCTTATGCCGTAAACAGCAATATAACAAATATGTTTAAATACGCAATTATCTTCACCCGGGAGGAGGGAAGGGGAGGGAGAGTGCTTGAGTCAATGTTGAAAGCTCTAACTGAATTTAACTGAGCATTACGATGCTACATCGTTCCAAGGAAATCCTTCCACTGCGACATTTCTTGTGTGGTTTGGGTTCTGCGACGAAGCTTGACCCGGATGCGTGTCTCCCAGATCTTCACTTTGCTCATCTTAATATTTCCACTAAACATTGCTTTCAAAATATCTCGACAACTATATAAGATACAAATTAAACTCAGAATTATTATTGTGAAAAATTTGCCTTTCCAAATAATTCATTAATAGGGTGCCATGCAAAACTAAAATTAGCTATTTTCCATCCCTTCATAATTTTATATGTTTGGTTAAAACATTAATGCAAGAGAAAAGTCTTTGAACAAACACCAGTTATTGGACACAGTAGTTCTTTACTCTTTATTCCTTAGCTTATTGCGATATTCAGGTTTCCACGCGTACTCTCGGTTTATTTGTATCAGGTTGTAGAACACGTGTAACAGGACCATGCAATTAATCATTTCCAAATTTTGCATGTAAGGAATGAAATACCATTTGTTATTGTTTTTTTAATATTTATTCATGGTCCAATATTTACCCTAATATACCGAAAATAAATATATGACAGCAAAATTATGCCAAGAAATTGATTCAAAATTGCACATTTATGAATTTTTCTCAGATTTTTGTGATGCCTTATCTGTATCTAACGTGACTGTCAGCCGAGTCTGGTTGGCAAGTATCATTTGTACATATGTCACTAAGTATAGTGTCAAACATCATATAATATTTTTACACTATAATGAAAAACACACGTTAGTTTGATTTATTATAAAACAAATACACTTTTGTTCAATCTGCTTTCGAGAAATGGCGTGTAAATAATTTTTGCAGCCATCATTCAAAAACGTTTCCAACGTTTTTACATTGCGGTTTGTAATAAAAGTGCGTTCACGTACAATTTATTTTATTAGTTTCGATTTCCTTGATCCCTTCTAAATAACGTCAGTTGAAGAAGTAATAAAAACAATATGGTTAAATTAATTTTTTGAATATATAATTTGTATAGACATTTAGTGTTAGTGCGTTTCATTAAGTTACAAGATGTACTGCTGCAACCAAATTCAGTATTCTGTACACAGAGGTGTTAAAGGCTGTTCACAATAAAGTGGGCACTTTTGAAACAACCTTTGAAAAATGTAACAGTTCCTATACTTGCATGTATTTTAACGGCACACTGCTGGCTTGAGCTCAGTAAAGTTGGTAACGACGGAGGGAAAGTAGTTATATTCTTTAACGTTGAATGTTAGGTATACATGTATGAATACTGAAATTATTTCCTTTGCTTTCCGATTTTTTTATGCGTGTACGTGTAATAATTAGCAAATCTGTAAAATATTTTCTTTCCCAATAAATATTCATTTTCACTTAACCGGTTCATGAATAAAGTGATCAGGTCCATGGCAATGTTCCGATGGAAGAATATGCAATGTGTATACAAGTAAATCTTAAGCAGGGTCGGCTCTCAAGATCACAATGTGAAGAGCCGCCCAAATATCTTCACTCACTTAAGCAGAGCTCCCAAAAGCGCTCAGTTTACCGTGAACAGCCTTTACTAGTTTTAACTACCCTTGAGAATGCCTTGCGAAATAGCCTACGGGCGTGCACAGCTTGACGGAACTGTGCATATCGAGTGGTAACTGTGGCGTGCCGATGAGGTTGCTAGTGCGTGCTCCTGTGACGGCAGTCAGTTCCTCGCATCCTGTGCCACATACACGTCCTGTCTGCTGTGGTTTCTCCTGTAATCGCGCTCTTCCTCCCCCTGCCTCGCCCGCGGCATCTCCCGGGACGACTTATCCAAACTACTTCATCTCCATGAGATCAAAGCGTTTACTCTTTCTAACCCAGTAAGAAACACTAAAAGGGATGTGTTATTTTATCATTAGATATTTGTCAAATTTACAACATGCAGAAATCATTAAAAATTCGTACCCACTACCAAGATCGTCAGACAAGTACTATTTATGTTGGATATGAAAGAAGAATGCGTATATATCCTAGCAATGTAAAACATTTTGCTAGAATATACTTATCAAAATGTTTATAAAAATTAATACCAGGAGTCTATTTTTAACTTTAATCATTTTAAAGCATATATTTTTTTAATGCCCCAGAAAGCATATTTTGCAAAAAAAAAGTCCTCATCAAGCAAGATTATTATAGAAATTACCCCACTTGTATGTAATATAAAATTAGAAACAATACATACAAAATTGTTAATTATTAATTTTATGCACTATGTTTAAGTCTTCATTTAAAATAGACTCTAATAGACAGATTTTTAAAACATTTAAAAAAGTAAATTCTTGCAAAATATTTTACAGTGCTATAAAATAAATACATTCTTCTTTTACTTGCAACATAACTTGTTACTTTTCTGGCAATTTTCGTATGGTGTGTACTACTTTTAAATGAGTTCTGCGTGTTTTAAGAGACATCTGTGTGTTTTTAGGAATGTGATCTGAACGAAGTACCAAACGCCTGCTCGTGGAAGCCCTACTGCTGCAGTAGATATTTTGAAAAGTTAATTCGTCTTGTTAAAATTCTAATTTCATAGTTAAGTGGAAAATCTATGTAGACAGGGCAGCACACCGAGAAAACCTCTATCAGCACGTCAGCGTCTGCCATACTCCATACAATCACCTTCCAAATTTTTTCACTCAAAGTTAATTGCGTTTGCTGAAAAACCATAACCGTTTTCCAGCCAAGGGACAAAGTCACAGTCTATCCAAGCATAACCAGTGGGAAAGTAATTTATAATGGTTGCAAATAACTTGAATATATACGAAACTTATACATGGAAGTTAATAAACTCGATACTCTATTGAAGGTGTTGCGATACTTTTCCAGTTTTTACACTTCTTAAAATATATCATCCTCTTTTGCTTAGGCTTGAGTTGTTCCTCGGCCTTAACGCGATTTTCAGAAGCTTTTCAAGCTTAAAATACGGCTGCACTGTCATATTTCATATTGTAATTAATTAACTACAGCCAAATATCACGTTTCCTGTCATTACTTAATTATTTAAAATACGTTAAATATCTTGAAGCATTTTTGTTGTCACTAAAAGAAGTTCTTTAGCAGTTTTCATGTTTCAGCTACAGAGTGTATCGCTGGTAGCGCAAAATTGTCACTGCATCACTTTTACAAAATACTGCTTAATGGCAAGAGCTGGCTAGTCTATAGACTCCAAAGGGAGTGCAGATTATCGGGGATTCTCCCGCTGATACAGAGAGCTGGGGCATGGGGCAGACCGTGCCTACTTCTTTCCACGAGAATAGTCGATTGTTGAGCTGCATCAATGCTTCAGTGGTGTCCTGGGGAGACACCTGGGGTCTTGATAGTGCCCTGGCCATACCACAAGATTAGAGCTGAGTATGAGGTTCTTCTCAGTACTTGTGGAAGGGTGTGGCAGAGCGCATATGTGAATCAGGTTGGAGCTGTGGATCTGGTCAACGCAGGTGAGAGCTGGGCACGCCTGCTATGAAAGGGCGTGAACCCTTTCCCCCACCGATTGGGCGGTCGGAGAGCAGTATGGCGCGTTTGAATACAAAAAAGAATGGCTACGGCTGTGTGTGCAATTGTTCATGTCCCTTCTCCTATTGCCAAAAAGAGCTCTATTCTGGAGTCACGGTAGCACGACGAGCACAACATGACAACCCGACACGACGTCACAATATGACGAAACTTCATGTGAAGAAATGTTGTTTTGTCATGTTGTGTTTACATTCTTTGCTCACTTTCACGAGCCCGACAAGACAAAAAGTAAAAACAGAATATACTTCTATCGTTCTGTCGGGACAATGAATGTCGACAGAACGAAGGGAGTACCAGGAGTTTGCAAATGATAATGCATGTTAGCAAATAGATTTTAAACTGTGAAAACTGATTTGAGTGATCTCAGAGTGGAAGTAACGAAATCTAAGACTTAAAAATCACTGTCAGAAAGACAAAAGAGATGATGCTTAATAAAATGGACAGTACATGTTTCTTCCAAAACTATGGTGAACTTCCGTAAGTAAATAAGTTCTGATATCTAGGAAGTGTTATAACACTCACAACGAGCTACATATTGTTACAGGCCTGCGGTCTGACCCCCCCCCCTTACCTTATCATAGGACCACCAGTGGCGCAATGGCTAAAGGGCTCGTGTCGCATCAAGGCGAGCCTACGAGATTCCTGGCGGGGTTGCTCCCGAATTTTCGTAAGATATACTGGTGTAATCTGATGTAGAATACTTATCTGTATAATTTTAGTTAAAAAGACTAATTTAAACACGTAACTTATTAATAAAGTAGTGCCATAAGTGGGGGTCACTTCGTAACAAGTTGGGGTAACTTTGTAAGACCAAAAATCACATTTAAATATCCCCCTATTTCAATGGGATGTTTCAGATATTCAGTGGTGCCAACTAAGCCACTGAACATTCCAAATATCCTCTTTGAAATGGAAGGAAATGTAAATAACAGTGAAAAATCCTGTCACAAAGTCGGCCCCCATGTCCAAAGTCACCCCCGCTTACGGTATGTAGAGTAAGGGTTTACTTTTCTGCATTGAGTACTGTTATATCATGATTTACATTAGGAAAGATATAGCTGTATACTTTTTGTAGTAATGTGAGTATATTATAAAATAAAATTTTGTTAAATTGTCTTTTAAATACCTTTATTTTTTACGTACCTGACTATGCCCAGTAAGTTTTGACATTATTTTCAATAATATGAATCGTGGAGGACGACTAAATGACTCACCAAAATTTCCAAATTTATGCTTAACAGTTGCCTTAGACAAATATTGAGGCAAAGATGGTCGCAAGTCATATCAGAGTAATCGCTGTGGAATAAGACCGCAGGTAGACATTTATGGCCACAGAGGTGAAAATGGAACAGCTTGGAAAGCGGTAAAAATAACGCCAGACAAGTCTTAGATTGGAATCCTGAGGTAGACCAAAACATACCAGAAGACGGAGTCTAGAAGCTGAAAGCATAGAGATAGGGAACAAGATCTGATTGAGATCAAAGAGACAGCGAAGAACACAGCCCAATGACGGAAAGATCGTAGACACCCTATTCACCACTTAGGAGTAAAAAAAAAATGCAGAGCACAGAGTCAGTTGCTCTTGCCACGAGGAGGAAGGGGTGGAAATTTCTCACAATATCCATAGTCAAAACACTGACAGGTATCGAGGATGATGGACAAACAGCTCAATGGAATACCTCGGCTGTATCTTAGAAATAGGTAAATTTTGAAATAAATTGAATGGCAGTTTATTTACCATTGTTTTTTATGACTAGTGTCCATTATTTATTGAGGTGGGACCCAAAATGCTTCGGTGCAAGTTATACCGATCTATAAAGAGAAAAATGGGGGCCAAAGTAAACTTATGGCAGGTTTCACGTAGTAATTCTACAATTTCTGAATCAACAATAATAATAATAGCGTATGGGGAGTGCACCCAGGGCAAGGCAACACCCTCCGAGTGACGGTCTTTCCAGCTGGGACCCGTAGGTGACCGTCAGCCCCGGACATGACAGAAGTGAGACCCTAGAATGGAGCGGCGCTGGAATGCAAGGGCGGGGGAAGCGGGAGTACCCCGAGAAAACCCGCCGGCAAGCGGCATCGTCCAGCACGATTCCCACATGCGAAAATCCGGGAGTGAGCCCGACGGGGATCGAGCCCGGATCGCCGTGGTGGGAGGCGAGCGCCCTGGCCACTACGCCACCACTGCCCCTATTTTCTGAAACAGTTACCTGAGGCCTGTGCTTAATTACTTTTTTGATAGTTCTACAGCACACAAGCAGCTGCACGCCAATGCGAGTTCAATCCAGCACACGGCACGTATTTATAACTGTTCACTCAACCGTCCTTTGTTTTTTGGAGTAGCTTGTAATTTTACAGAACAGTCGACGCCAGAGCGAGGAAAGGCTAGGCAATTTGTTCCGCTGTAGTTGCTGACCGCTTCTTGTTTACTGTAATAGTTCGTTAACGTAATTTTATGTACAAGTATAACTTATAGAGCTCAGTTTTCTTTCTCTTTCTCTTTTCGATCCTCATGTTGCAGCAGCCGCAGTATACAAGGGAGATAGCCAAACAAGTTTTTTTTCTTTCCTTTTTTATAATAATAGGCACATACTTGAAACAAAAAATGTGTTATATCTGGTGTGCGAGTGGGAGCCAATGAAAAAAAAAAAACAGTTATTTCAAGTAGATTTGGCATATTTTCTAAAATTTCCACTTGCAGAGATAACTTGGCGCCATTCCAAATATTAATTTCGGTTGAGATAATTGCTAAATTTACTACTGTAGATTAATTAAAGTTTTGACATATCCCACGTAAAGTTAGCCATTAATTTACCAAACAGCAGAAAAAAATAATTTTTAGGGGTACAAAGATGAGCGTCTATGGAGAGTCGTGGCTGTGGCTACTGCAAATGCGCTCGTGAAAACAGCTCACTTAATGACCAACTATCTTCTGTTAGTTTAAACTGAACAAAAATACCCTCATTCAACTAGTATAAGGGGTTTTTTTGGGTTACTTTGAACTGTATAAACTCGTATTCGCCCACTATCTTAAGTTAGTTCAGAAGGCATTGTTAGCTCAAGTAAGGTTACGTCTACTACAGGATGGGAAAATCAATGTTAAAAGATTGGCAAGGAGAAAATATTCGCCACTTGGTAAGCGCTAGTGTCGGCAATGTACCAGATTCTCTATTTTCTACGTTGAAAAACAGGATAATTGCAATAATCATAAATCAAATATAAAATAACTTCGTAACTAAGTAAAATCTTTCTATTTTTTCATTCACATATCTTAAAATTTCAATTAAAATTTACCTTTTGGAACGCTGCGCACCTAGCAACGGAAATTTTCCCTATGCCAAACTCTCCCATAAGAAATCTCGTTTTACTCCTAACCTGAGTAGAATAATCCTTAGTTTGGGTTAGTTTAAAATGTAAAAACACGCATTCGCCCACTATTCTAGGTTAGTTTATGTGGTCATGTTAGGTTGGGATTCTATGTTGAGAAATGTTCGGTGTAAACGCGCATGCGCAGTAATGATGGCCGCCCACAAATGCATGCGTAGTAACTACGGCCACGACGGTCCACAGACACTCGTCTCGCCAAGTAGTTTTTCCTCTCCAGTTCCTGGTAAATACATGCTGAAGTTCTTCAGTCTAAAACTTCGCACTCCCTCATCCACTACGTTAATATTCCAGTTAATAATTATCATCTGTGCATAAAATGAGGGGGCTACTATCACAGTCTTTGTCGACATTATCGTCGTCAATCACGGTAAACTACGTCAGCTGGTATCGCCGCGACTATGAATACTGTTTATAGTTCATTCACGGTAACTTCCAACTTTTCCGAAGCCCTGCTAAAGTTCTACTTCCTGGCTATTCCTCCGCCTCGTGCAAACAAAACCTAACTAAGTTCAGAAAATTAAACCAAAGGGACAACGCACCACATTCGTGCGCACTAAATGTAATATTATTTTGCATTAGGACTTTTTCTTATTAGGCATTACCAACACACCTATTTTCTCCCCGTTTTTTATATTAATTACAAATGAAATATTATAATTTGTGTATAGAATATAAGTAAAAGATCAGTTTAGTTAAAAATAATGTACATTAATGTTTATTCGTGTATAAAACGTGTATAAAACGTTTATAAACCAATTCCTTGTTATCGCCCCAGACTCAAGCCAAAACAATTATGTTAATTGTGTACATTACTCTTCGAAATTGTAAGCCACTTAAGCTATTCTCCTTTGGAACAAGTATTGTGGACATCGAATACTAAGAAACAGTTGACGGTCGGTTTTAACTTATTAACCAGTCGTTCCTACACACGCTCCTCCAACCTCTTGACAAGTCCTCTGCACCCTCTGCTGCTCATCTTTCCAGGAGAAACCGACCTTTGGAAAGTTGTGAATACCTGCTGTTTACAAGTGTGTACTGACTTGATTATTTGAATTTACAGTTAATTACAGTATATTTCCGGTGCGATTATTAGAATTTAACGCACGACTGCTGTGATTTAAAAACAGTTGTAAACAGTTAATTCCGCTTAAACCACAATTTGACTCTAAAACCGCACTTAAACGGCGCGGTAAACGCATCGTAAAAAAAAGTTAACGAATACGACTGGTTTGCGTTTAAGATACACGGAGACGCCTTTTGACAAGGCAATTCAGTAGTTTTAATTTAACGAAGACAACAATCGAAAAATTGCGTTATTTAAGTATCAATTTTAGTATATTCCAGTATTTTCAGTATCAGCAGACACCCAGAACGTTCACAGCAATGACAAATGAAGTGTTGTAGAGTCGCATAACGAGGAGACTGCCTTGTTCAACTTGTGTACATTGTATGTGATGACATTTTCTTCGAATTAGACATTTTTAAATTTGAGATATTTTGAATAACTTGTTGTCAAATCAGAAATGTTTCTGTTCTGCTGCAGCCATGATAACAAATACTAAGTTGAACAAATGAAAAGAATTTACAACTTAAACGAATGCCGTGGGCTACTGCTTCGCATATATGTAATCGCCAAATAACAGTTGATAAATTAAAAAAAAAAAATTAAAATTATGAAACATTTCTTTATTTTCAAAATTTAAAAAAATGCATGAAATGTTATTTGGTGATTACGTTTGTGTCACGCGGTAGCCCACGGCATTAGTTAATGTTGTAAATTTTCCCATTAGTACATCTTAGTTAGTTTTTATTATTATGGCTGCAGGGAAACAGAAAAAACTTAGATTTGACATCAAACTATTCAAAAAATTTAAATGTACATTTTATTTTATTCGAGAAAAATGGCATCACATACAATGCTTACAAGTTGAACGACGTTTGGTACAGATATAAAATCATTATTTTTTTGGTATCCAACACCCTTAACACGGGGGGTTAATTTTAGCAAACTTCACTGGAGGCGGGGCCACGGTGGCTGAGCGGTTGGAATGCTCGCCTCCCAACAAGGTGAACCGGGTTAAAGGGTTAAATATCCGGCCGGGTCACTCTTGGATTTTCGCAAGTGGGCGTCGTGCCGGACGATGCCGCTGGTCGGCGAGTTTTCTCGGGGATCTCCCGTTTTCCCCGCCCTTGCGTTCCGGCGCTGCTCCTCCATTTCTCACCTCATTTCACCCTCATCGCCTCTCAAGACATAGTTGTTAAGGTGGCCGCCTGGGTAAACCGCCGAACGGCGTGCAAAGCTCCAGCAGAAAAAGTTTTATTAAGAAACCGTCCAACGCGCCTGAGTGAGGTCTGCTTACGTATATCATTTAAGAAACGCTACGCGTATGTATACGTTTTCCAGTTTTTCCAACTCTCTATAAAGCACGTTTTTGTGATAGTGAAAATGGCTCAAACGGGTGTTTTCTAATTGGTCATTTTTAGGTATGAACATTCCAGTACAAAACATTAAAAAAGGAATAGGGACGTGTATCAAACCTTTATTTTTATTATTACATCATAAAATGGTAGGGTCTCCACTGAAAGTCTCATAGAAGCGCGTTATCGACGTCAAGACTGCACGCCAGTTCAGTGCTTTGCGCGTAGAGGCGTTGAGAGTCGACGCGGCAGGAAGTGGAAGTTTT
>NQII01000268.1:723873-780769 GCA_002778355.1 Clitarchus hookeri
AACGACTGGATCCACCCCGTTACACTTAACTGACCCGTTTTAATATAATGTCACTATTTAAAGCGCCCTGCGGAATTTCTTATGGAACATCTCTTGAACTTAAAATTAAAGTTTTGTGAGAGAAGTGTCATATAGAGCGGCCATTGACACTTGCAGGTTTTAGTGGCTACCCATCACACACGAAAATGAGCGTAAATCGCTTATAAATGTTGCTGAAAACTAAATTTCTTTGTTTGTAGTTGAGGTTACAATTTGAGTGAGTATCAATCAAAATATAAAAAAAACCTGCAATAGCATGAAACGTCTTTACTATAAAATCTGCCCCGCCATCATTTTGTTGGCACAGTATGCCTTGAGCCAACAGAATAGGTGGATTAAAAGTGAAAAAACCCCACTTGCAAAGAAGGCTTGATAAATGGTTTATCGTTACATTCTACGCAGCAGACAGTGCATGGTCAGTAAACGCCGTGCCGGGTGCACTGCTGGTGTGAAGTCCTGCGCTATTGAGGCCCTGGCACAATAGGCGTTTGGTGTTGGTGGTTGGTGTCGGTAGCAGTTAAAGTACATCTTTATATGTAACTTGTACAGCGTATGGGCAGTCGGGTCTCCTGTGCCTGTGCCCATTGGGTAAAACAGGAGTATAATTCAGAGCAACAGCGGTGTGCACAGCGCCCAGCACTAGTTGTTATACAGCCACAAAACCACGTCAGGCATTATGTTGCCACTTCAGATGATTAAGTAATCCATGCTGTGCACACCGGCCAGTCCCATAAAGTCTGCACCCAGACAATAATAATTAACACCACCGTACTGTAATTGGATGCAGTTGAATGCAATCCAATAGTAGGATATTACGCTCCTTCCAATCGCGGTGGGTGGGCATGAATACCACCTCACCTGTCAATAGCATCGTACAGAGTTGAATCTGCACGCGCCACCTTGATGGGACCAAGGACTATCCAACCTCTACGAACGCGCTTCGTAAACGAGTCCTCTTACTAGGCGGACCAGACTGTCATCCCTTCATTAGCGAACATCAAACTATCGAAACTGGGTCCGACGACATGCCGCTTTTATTCCCCAGAGGTTACTTGAGCGACAAGAGCCCATCACCAAACCTAGCACCTGTATCGTGGAGGTTCGGAGGGAGGGAATGCCCTCTTTCTCCCCGGCTACTGAGGCCACATGCACCTTCTTTGTAGCCCTCCAGGTAAATACCGGCCTCCAGGCCTCCTCCCAGCGAGAGATTCAACCAATGCCACCCAGAGTCCGACCCGCGATCAGCGCAGCCAAAGGCTGGGGTTTAACACCGATCCCCTGGGTCCCCACAAATATACCGTGCACACTGAGTTTTCACCCAAAGCAGCCCAACTCCTCCAGGACGCCACACAGTCCCTTCTGCGGAGCTCCGCCACCGCAAGATCTACCCGAAGGCCTCAGTTGGGGTTTTGCACTAGGCTCGCGGGTCATCACCACAGGCGAAGAACGTTGCAGCCTCTGGACAACCACACATGTCCTCGCCGTGGCTGATCGCCAGTGCACTGGCGGGGCCGCCACTAGCCCATTATCGTCCTCACTCCGTCAGCCACTTTAGCAGCGCTAGGCTATATATTCGCATTGCGGCCCTATCACAGGGACTGTGTCTCGGCACACGCAGCAGCAGAGGGGCAAACCCTTCCCGAAGGTCGAGAAGGCCCCACCGGAGCTCGTCAGCCGGGACGAAGAGTCCTCCACAAGACCCCGAGGTGGGATCAGGCCGGAGGTCCAGTAAGAGGGTTACACCACTTCACGCCGATCTGCTCTTACACTCAATTGAAGGCCGGTGACCATCACGTAGGCCTTCGCCAGGGATGGCTGAACTAGGATAGTCATTTCCGTAGTCACGACTACCCAACCAGGCACTATGGGGTGCTGAATCTGTACACTTCCTACACACCGGGATCTGATACCGGCTTACACCAAGTAAACTTTNCACGGGGTACAGAGAAATCACTATTAAGGCCCTGACACAATAGGCGGTTGATTTTAGTGGTTGGTGTTGGAAGCAGTTGAAGTACAGGGCGATATATGTGGGATGGCACAATAGACGGTTGGTGGTTGGTGTTGATGGTTGGTATCCTAAAATAATTTCACCTCGTGGATGGGGGTTGGTGTTGGTGTTGTTGTTGGTGTTTGTGTTTGGTGTTGTAGCGTGTTGGAATATATTGAATTTTTACCACCAACCGACCAATCAGAGATCTTTCTCTAGTTTCTGAACGAGTGACAGTGGAAAAACTTTTGTAATAACGGGAAATAATCGTGAAAATAAAAATATTTATCTTGAGCTGATAATATATGTTGTTAATAAGTAACCAGTAATATTTATTATTAAAACTCCCAGGTGTAAGAACATAAAAATTAAAGCAAACCATACAAATTTGTTTTATTTGCAGGCTTTTGTGAAGCAATTACATGAATACACATAAAATATACAGGTATATAAAATATTTTGTTTTTATAAAATGCAGTGAACTTAATTGACAGCATTAATAAAAAAAACAATGTTTTTAAAACGGGTTACATTATGATACTTTATCTAGAAAAGTTCAAATCTTAGCAATTAAAGTTTTGCCCGTTTAGTTATAAAAATTCAGATTCCAGGAATAGCCAATCAAAACAATTGGTTCGCCTTCCTTAAGATTTTACTGATATCTGTTGGCACAACCGCGAAACAATTTACGCCAACGCCAACACTGACTATTGTGCCACGGAACTCATCGCACACCAACCGACATCCACCAACACCAACAACAACAACCATCACCACCAACAACCTAATGTGCCAGGGCCCTTACAGGTTTCATCAGGACAATATCAGTACATAAAACTTTAGCACTGGTAAAGAAGGAGGGACGCAGCCGTAAGAGAATTTCTCCACTTTTTTTAGTTAGTTTCCTGGCTACAGACGAGATGGCTCTGTAAAAACTTCTGTCTGCACGTGGCGCCATCGTGTGGTGAGCCGAATAATTTAGGCTGGCCATCGTTCGCCCTCCCCTTGCCAAAACTTGGCGGCTCGTGCGTTTGGCCCTCTTAGGCCGGGATTACGATAACATCATGTTTCACGTTACACGTACGTAACACGTTCACGCAAACCATTTACATCTTGACTGTTGTGTTTCAATGAGACCTTTTACGATTGTTTCACGTGTACGTTCACGTAAAGAAAAGCTTGCCAATGTTAAGCTTTTGCGTGATAGGTGAGACTGCACAATAGGGACAATGCGGTGTCATTATGCCTTTTATGGTTTTATTTTTAATTTTGCGATGTCGTCTGCTCACGTTTTTAATCTACTGCATATATGATTTGCTCCCGAAAATGAGGAAGAAAGAGCAATAAAAGTTAAGCTAAGATAATTTTTTTGTTTTTTTAGATCTTAAATATTTAAGGAGATTTGCGTTGCTACATTTCATTAATTGTGTATCTCGGAGGTGTAAAAATGCTGGCTTAAAATGCAGAATATTCCCTTAAGTTTGCAGTTTTTGGCAGGCCTATTACAATAAAAAGAAAAAAAATTAATTTAATCGTCACATCAAAGTTTATTACGTATGCTACAATTTATTCCCACGTGCACGAAAAAAAGTTTACATCTCCCATGGACATTTTGTTCTGGACGTTATGGTGATCTCCTAAAGTTTATGTAAACAAAGAACTCCATACTTTCGCAACCTGTTCGAGACAAATCAATCTTAATACACAAATACGCCTATACGCTACAACTTGGATTTTCAGAGTTTTCAATCTGAATAGCAACATTACTTGTTCCCGACATTCTTAGTCAGTACACACAGTTTGCGTGCTTACGTGAAGCATCATAATATACCACCCACAAAAAATACACTTTTGTACACGTGAAAATGTAGCGTGATACGTGTTAAGTGTAACGTGACGTCATCGTAATCTCCCCCATCGACTCTCAAGACCTCTACGTAAAGAGAAGACCAAAACTTACTCCAATCCATCTTAGAAAGAGACGGAACGGTCATAGGTCATAGGCGCGGGCAGAGTTAGAAGGGGGGAGGGGGGAGTGCAAACAGCAAAAAGAAGATACACGTTTACGAGATTAACCATAGCAAGTACTATTATACAAAACATATCACAAATTGTCTATGCTAAACTAAACATATTTTTAATCTAGTGATCATTTTAAACTTGCGGACTATCTAGTAAAAATAAGAAAATTGCAAAGATTATGTTCTGTTTTCCTAATGACACGATGCAATGTGGGGCTGCAGCTGCACCCCCCACCAACCTCCCCACCGCACACACACATTCCCACCCTGCGCACGCCTATGTGAGCAACAGCACTCGTTACGTTACTCGACTGGCTGCACGATGGCGACACGGGAAAATTGGAGCTATTACAGTGTTACCATAAGTCGAGCCAAGAAACTGGATCCAAAAATGCAGAGAAAATATATTATGGCTTAGTTCCTTCTAAAGTATTATTTTACGGTTGTACGGTTGGTTGTGCGAATGTGAATTTTGTTTTATGAAATGAAAATTAAAAAATATAGGCCCTATTGAATTCAGGTAAACTGAAAAATAATTTCATGAAACGTCAGCCTTAAAAAACATTCACCGAAAATCTTAACCTTTTTTCAGCTTTTAACATTGTGTATTTTCAATCACATATTTGCACATAATCAACAAAATTCAATTAACAATAAGAAAGCAAGCATTTTTAGCACCATCAATGGTCGTAGATATAGTATAACAATACTTCTAAAATATTTCCTTTAATTAGAGACACAGTCTGATTGCATAAAAAATAAATTCGATTAAATAAAAAAGAGGAAACGCTTGCTGTAATAAAATCCTTAGCCAATGTTTCCAAGTTTCGCTTTAGGTAGCCATTGCAGTAGAGGACGTTGTAATGGGATAATCAAATTGATACACAAGCAAAAATTTTCATTTTCATTTATTAAGACGAACGTTTGACAGGCGGGCGAACATTCACTGAACTCGAAAATGTTATTTTCGTTTATACTTTCAGCAAACAATTTTCTTATCAAAATCGAAAAGTTAAAGTCGATTTTTCATTACAATTTCCGGATCCCGAATATTTGAACAACCTTATATTTTTTATATTCAACAGTACCAGATTCCAGAAGCTCTGTTGTCAGTCATCTGGCGTGCACAAGTGTCGGTTCTAACATAGCAGCCAGTGCAGCGCCGTGGGGTGCGATGGCTGAGCGGTTAGCCTGCTCACCTCCCTCCAAGACGAACCGGGTTCAATCTCAGGCCGGCCCACTCCCGGAGATTTTTGCATGTGGGAATCGTGCCGGACGATGCCGCTGGTCAGCGGACTTTCTCGGAGAACTACCGTTTCCCCCGTCCCCGCATTCCGGCGCTGCTCCATACTCACCTCATTCACCCTCTTCGGCTCTCAAGACCTTAATGTTAAGAGCCGCCCAAATCTTTCTCAATCACGCAGCGCCGTACCTAGCGATAATGAGGCCAGGTGCAAAAATTTATGCGAGACCCTTCCTCACCAAACTGGTTAAAACACCCTTCCCAAAACGCAATTACCTTTCGAACAATAGGCTCTGCTCTCGAACATCCACGTCTCGCGCCTAATATTGTATTAATAAAAAAATTTACATTTTATAAATAAACACTTTTAAATATATACAGTTTATCGTGAAATATTTAACTCACAACCAAACAAATGTTTAATATTTAAATATATTTTATTAAACAATTTTTTTTTCTCGGGCGGGAGGCCTTTCTAGGCGCGAGGCCCTGTGCGGACGCACCAGTCGCATACCCCCAAGGGCGGCCTAAGTCAGTGTAGGGAGTTTAAGGGTGGCGATCTTCGGATCCCTAAAGCATCTACGCCTTCAAATCCCGGATAACCCGTGGACGTGTGAGCACTTTCTAAAAGGAAGGTCACGTTAGACTAGCATTCAGGTGCCCCTTCCTCCCTCAATTAGTCCACCACGTTATTTATTTAGCGTGGGACTTGTGCACTACAGTAAAAAGTGGGTAAGTTAATATGTTGCACCAGTTGTGTTGGCACTTGTTTCATGTCTATGTAATTATGTTTATTCTTTTCTTATTTATTTGGCATTTCGCAAAAGATTTTTTACCTATTAGAACGTGCTCTAGTTATGCTTAATATTTTGTTTATTCACTTTAAAGTTGTAAAACAAACTTTATCGTCTGAAAATTGTGTAATGTTTATTAATTATTTACTAGCATAATATTGTATAAATTCTTAGTTCCCAGTCATCAAAATGAAAAACGTAATTTGTGAATTATTATATGTCTTTCTTGACTTTCGATTTGTATATCGTATTTTTACCATACAGCATATAGTCATCTTACTTTACTAACTTGTGGAATCTTTCGTCATCTTGAGATGAAATAGTGTTTTTACACGCCTTTTTGGGGAAGTCTGTTTGCGGATATTTTATTTTGCCACGTGAACGTATTATTTTGTGTTTACAATCCCTTTTTTAAGCATTTTTGTGATTTTTTGTGGAACGGTTTGCTTGATATGGCTTAACCTTGTGGCCAACCTTTTCATCCTTCTTGTGATGTGAGCCGCACACCCAATCGTGACATGGTAGTTTTGATCATGATTATACTTCATGATTCCAGCACCGCAGTAATGTCTGAAATGCAGTTTCTACGTACAAGTAATATTTCAATTATTTTTGCCTGCTGCACGTACTCGGGAGTGCACCGAACTTTCTCTCTTCTGACGCGACGTCTGCTGTTCAATAATTTATTTATTTTATTGGGACAGTTCAACTACGAAATTATTTTTGTTTTTCTATTAATTTAAAGTAAAAAAAAGATGTTGGATATAACGTAAAATTTCAAATGAAGCGGTTGCGGGTACCCGACGATATATGCATGGCCATTATAATATGATAATTAAACAAAAAAAAAAGAGATTAGAGCTTGTTTACAAATAACTTGTTTTATACTCTAATATAATATAAAACATTAAATATATTAATACTCATATCTTAATAAGAGATAAACAAAGTTTTATTTATTTTATGCACATTTATATATCTGTTGTCATGGCTAGAAAGAAAGGGTTAATACAACAGTTGCTTAGAAGTATTAGAAGTAATAAATGTTGAGTTATTTTCTTCCTCAATTGTCATCCATGGATAATATATAATTTTATAACTATAATGTTGTGTTGATAAAAATTTGAGTTACACCAAAAGTGTGCCTAATACACTTTTATGCCCTTTTTGTAATAAGTAAAACAGGAACACGCCCATAATTTATGCTTTCAGTAAAAAGGCCAAGTCCACACAGGAATCTATATCCCACCTTCCATTTATGTGCCATTCTTGTGTTATAACGAGAGTTCCTATGGATGCTCAAGTTCGAGACACGAAGGTGCTACACAACAATGTCCAAATCAGATTCAATAACCCTGTTTACAGTTTCTTCTCGCCAAAAATGTTGATTGCAGAAAAAGTTGTCAACTCATTATTTAACTCTTATTTATAAAAATATAAATGTATTGTATCCATGGTAAATAGTTTTAAATGCCAAAATCACATGCGGGAGCTAGTGGGAGCTAGATATAGTCATCTTACGTAGCATTAGGCAAACCTCCATGCTAAGAGGGACCGCTGAGATAGATGATAATAGTTCAAGTCAAACCACTACACCCACTCACTACTCTTTGGGGAAGAACTAATTAAAAAAATTATGAGATATTTCGTTGGCGTATGGTTTGCGAAAAATCGAAGTATGGGCGATAATTATAAATGAAATTCCTGTTTGAGTCGTGGACAAACCTCCTCAACTGACCATAGTCATTAATCGCTTCATTTATCATTCTAAAAATTCCAATAGTTTTTAAGAAAAGTTTTTTCAGCCGTAGCCATAGAAAATTCTCTAGAACCCAATTGAAAATGATTCTTATTAAGAACTAAATAAGTGACAGTCTACTTCACAACATAAAAACGATCGAGCCGATTTTATCTTCAACCCCGGTATGTTGCCTAACATGTAGGCCTAAAACATTATATCGTGTTTTAGGCCTAACTTTTTTGTATATGCCGTTTATACATATATAAATCGAGAGATAGATATATAGACTACAGCTTCTCTTCAGGCTATAGGACATCGTTTCACAACTGGGACACGAATTGAGGATAATGTTATCGTTCAAATGAACCACATAGGAACAATTTAACTACAAAAATATCGACAAAATATAAAATCTCAGAAATACTACAAATATGGCACACATCCTTAGCGGTAGCTAACCTTTTTTAGATCCGTGTTTCTTTTTCACTTAAAAACAAGAATTCCGACAAGACATGAGGTACCATATTGTATTTTACATTCGTGACGATTAGTGAGTTCCTTTTTTGTAAAAATAACCCAGAAACGTAAAAGATAAATGTGCGTCTTCTTATAAAGTTAAATCGAACATTAGACAACATACCCAGTCGTTTAATGTGCAGCGCAGATTCAATTTCATATTGTAATACAAGTTTACAATATCTGATCCGAGAATGATTAAGGCGCGTTAGTTTATTATTAGCTTGTAAATGTAAGTAGCTCTAATTATTTTAATTCTGTAGTTATTAAACAGTAATTAGCGAGGGGGAAAGTTACAGTTGGAGATGTATTCGAACTTGAGTGAGAAAAGGAACTGCCTCTGCTCCCGGATGCGTGTTTCAGATTTGGAAAGACAGAGAAAGACGGTATGTCAAGCCCACCGACACGACGTCTCGGCTCGTGTAAGCAAAGCCTCGCGAGTAATCTTCGCTCTGATTGGCAATGAAGGCACGTGTCACCACCGAGTTGTCAGCCAAGTGAAATCCCGCCAGGGTGAGGTGAGTCATTCGACAGAACGATACATAATTAGATCGGAAAAACAATTGCAAAGTATTGCTGTATTGCTGCATAGGCCTGTCACGTGCGAATACTGCGAATACAAGGGCCTTGCGGCCGTGGTTCGTGAAGCCTATGGAACCGCGGTGGCCAAGCGGTTAGTCTGCTCGCCTCTCACCAAGGCGAACAGGGATCAATCCCCGGCTGCGTCACCAGATTTTCGCATTTGGGAATCGTGTCAGATGGTGCCACTGGTCGGCGGGTTTTTTCAGGGATCTTCCGTTTCCCCCGCCCTTTCATTCCGGCGCTGCTCCATACCCACCTCAATCACCCTCATCAGCTTTCAAGACATCGCTGTTAAGTGTCACCCAAATCTCTTCATTCATTCTATCATTCGTGAAGCCTATATTACACGACTAGCTGTGCCCGCGGCTCCGCTCGTGTGGACTACAGAATTATTGTTTAGTTTTTTTTTTTTTTTTTTTAATAAATTTGAATTTTACTTAGTGTTATTATGAGATTAATAATCATTATACAAATATTTTTAATTTAAACATACTTTTATTTTTTACATTTTAATATTTTGCATGAAGTCATTTGTATATTTTTTCTTTTTCTAATCTAAAGACATATATTTTATCGCAGGGCCTCTTTGTACACAAAGTTGTGCGCTTATTAGTGTTTCTCTGTTATAGATAGATAGCTTTGATCCGCGGCTTCGCTCGCGTTGTTATAGTAACAAACTTATAGGGAGAAATAGCGGTATTTGTTAGTAGACAGACACTAATCATAAACACAGAACATGGCGCTATTTTAGGACGCTACTATACACGATGTTGTAAGTATTTCCATCTGGGGCTAAGATGTGGAGATTTTGGGCATTGGGCACACGCGAATTTGCGACATAGAACTGGCCATGAGAGAAGCACGGTTTTTCCAAGTGCACCCCCGCTACCCGTAACGTTTGCCCTTGCGCTTTGTTTATTGTAATAGCAAAACTAAGCTTGAAAGGGAATTGCAGCCTTTTGAATTGGAAAGGCATGGATTACTACCCTAAAATCCTCTTGAAGCATGTTCTCTAAAGCGGTTTTAAATGTGTTTATCAATATGTTGTGTTCATGCAACATTCTTTGAATTTTCAACAGCGTGTCTCTTTTGTTTCAATTTCTTCGTCACAAATAAAATAAACCTGCAAGAATTTATGCTGTTCATTGACAGCTGGAAAAAGCGCACCTATTAAATGATAAACTTGCCCTTGGACAGTAAACGTTGGCGAAAATCCGGGCATTATTATCTCTCTGTCAACTCCAAAAGATGTCATTTGGAAACATGAGTTTCTGATCCTATTTAAAAAACGCCGTGATTTATAAACGTCATACAAAAAGAGAGTTTTCAGAGGCTCTTCTGGCTCACCAAGTAAAGGAAGGGAAACTTTCCCGCTGGAACAGCACATCCCTGCGGTCTCATCTTTCCATTTCAAAGCGCTACAAAACCTGCACGACTTGTCCATGAGGCCAATAACAATAAGCCTGTGATTCATATAATCAATTTAGGGATCGTTATGAAATGCCGCGTCATTAAATACAGACCAAGTGTTTCTTTGAAAAGCTCGTCGACGTTCCGCTTGGAGTTCCGCGTTTGCGGTTCTTCTCGCCTGTGACTTTTCAGGTGTTTCGGATGCCCTTAAAGCAGCCTGTCGTTCTGCTTGTTGTTCCAGGCATAGTTGGGTCTGAACAGGCGTTTCGGAGGTTCTTAATAGAGCTTGACGCTCAACCTGTTCATATAAATGCAGCTGCGTTTGTTCACGCATTTCTGAGGCTCTCAAAGCGGCTTGACGCTCTGCCTGTTCATCTCCACGGAGTTGATTATCGGAAGGAGTCTCTAATATCCTGAAATGTTCCTGGCGTGCGGCCTCTTCTTCGAGCATTTCCTGAATCTGAGCAGGCGATTCAGTGGCTCTCAAGGCAGCTTGTCGCTGTGCTTGCTCTTGTCTTCTCAGTTCGGTATCTTCTGAAGACTCTTGCGATCGAGCAAATCTTTTCGCTTATACTTGAGACGATGCTCTTGAAAGACTTGATTTTCGTTTGCGAGACATTATTGTCAATTTTTAAAACTACAATTGGTATGTCTTTTAAAATAGAATGATTAAAGGAAATTACATATTGAGTAAATTTTTTTGAGATATTTTCTCGCGATAAAAAGTAGCTAATAACACCTTTCAGCCCTCCAACTATTTCTGTGCAAGAAATTACGCCGATCTGTTGCTCAGTTGCTCGGCTGCATTGTTATTCCGTTTGTGTACTTTTATCTACAAGATAATCGAAAACTAAGTTAATATAAAAACATCGATATACTGATATTTTTCAGTTATATATTAATCGATAAGTTATTTTCCATATCGATAATTATTTATATATCGATATATCTATCATTGGCGCAGCATTGTACCCCGAGCGCTAATTTTACTAAAACATTTTTCCCGAGGGAATGAGATATTTTTTGATAAAAAGTAGCCTATGTCACTTTCTGGCCCTCCAACTATCTCTGTACAAAAAATCACGTCGATCCATTGCTCCGTTGCAACGTGAAAGATGGACAAACAAACAAACAAACACACTTTCGCATTTATATATTAGTAGGATAGGATACGTACCTGTACCGCTGCAAAGCTCATCAACGTGTTCCAAGCCATGATCATGAGGAACGCCCTACGCTCTGAAATTGCAATATGATTGGTCAAGGACGAAGTCTGGAAATAAACCTGCGATAGAAAACATGAAAGGTCCTATTACCAAACATGAAGTACGACTATACCATGCACTATACCAGATGATTTCTTTAACGTGTGACTAGGGAATAACGTGAAATAGATGCATCGTACGATGCATCCAAGCAAACCACCCACTATTTTCGAGGGGGCAATTCAAGCCCGCAAAAGGTAAGCTCGCCGTCACTCCATCTGGATTGTTCGACCTGTGATAGATGGCACTACAGGCAGCGGGAAGTGGATAAGCTTCTAGGTATTTTTGCAAGGGGAACCCCCATGACATAATGCCTCGCGCATCAACGTTTTCGAAACGTAGCCTGTAATATTTCGAAACATGCTTATGTAATAAATATTTGCAGAGTTCGTACCGCGGATTCCTTCTGTAATGAGACGTGGTGGTTCCCAATGGTTGTAACACAGGGTAATCAACTTTATACAGATGATAGCGTCATTCACAACGAATCACAAATAATAGTAGAATAAAACAATCTAGGAAAAGCTTATCTAATCTTTTCTAAACGGAAAATTTCTTATTTTCCTAGACGTACATTAAGATAACGGTTTTGTTGAATAAAACAAAATTTTTCTGGCATAACCAAATTAATTGTTTACAAGTCAACAATTAAATATTTTGTTGCTGAAACCTAGTTATTTTGCTTTTTATATTTAGCTGTCACATACTTGTAAGATTTAGTTGATAGTTCAACAAAATATTTGTACGGCTGTACGTATAATTCAACAGTTTCGGTAATAATAATAATAAAGTGAGAACACGACGGATCGGGTTTTGAACCCAGAAATTCACATCCGAATTTCATCTCAGCATTCACCTCAGCAACCTCGGCTAACATGACTAATGACGGAGTTGATATGTTTGTGAATACATAATGTTTTAATGTACGACATGTACGTAAATAAAGAGTGAGTGAAGAGATTTAGCCGGCTCTTAATATCGAGGTCTTGAGAGCCGATGAGGGTGAAGCGAGGTGAGTATGGAGCAACACCGGAATGAAAGCGCGGGGAAATGGGAGATTCCCGAGAAAACCCACCGACAAACGGCATCGTCTGGCACTATTTCCACATGCAAAAATCCGGGAGCGACTCCGCCGGGAATCGAACCCATTTCGCCTAGGTCTAACCACTACACCACCACGGCCCCGACGTAAATAAAGGGTTTTTAAGTTTCATAGCCTTATTTCTTTGTTTTCTGTTGTAATTTTTTTATTGGGATCATCTATATTATTAGCAAGCATCAATAATTGCACAAACAAACACTGTTGCTACCCTAATTGTTACAAAAATTACAAACAATCTCTTGAACCGTATTTCCGGACGAAGGAAATCCTCAGCTAACCGGATAAACGCTAGTTCTGTATCAAGCTAGTTTTGTTGCCGCAGAAAATTCTGTAACAATAGATATCAGACTTTCCCAGGTAAACAAATGCTGTATTCTCTATAATCGAAATATTGATTTTACTCTACCATGATTTTTATAATACTTACGGTAACCAACCAATTAGTTGAGCGTACCTTAAAAAAATGTGTGTATATTAAATTCATATAGGTGATTTTCGAACAACCAAATGATTGTTCGGTTCAACAAGTTATTTTTAAATTATTTATTTGGTTTAAAGGAACGAAGGCAAATGTTTGGAGCAGCAATAGATTAGTTGTGTGGACAAAATATTGTCCACTATAAATAAGTACTTTACAAGCAAATTTATTTAGTATGTGCAACAAAATTCTTCTCTAAGTGTAAGTTCATACTTCCGTCTTCATGCTTTGATTGGTTTTCGCCATCGTTTTCTGTGATCTAAAACCCTTAAATGCCATTCTGCAACATGTATTATTTCCTGTGCAGGGTACTACAAAAGAAGGGAAAACCGATAACTGGTGTGAGTGGGACGAATGTACAGTACAGTTGGTGCAGTGGCGCTGTTGAAATAAAAGAGAGGGAAACGATCACAGCGACGCACTTACAATTGTTGAATTCCCACCTTTAATGAGTCTCTGTAAATGTTCAAATTCACGCCCCATAACATAGTCTGTAATGACAGCAGAATAGTCACGCGAAGTCGTCGGGACGTCCTCGGCTGATTCCTATCGACAAAGGCACCATGGATCTCCTGCACAAGGTCTTAGGCTCAGACCACGGGAGTCAATGGGTCCACTACATCCAGTCCACTGGGCTGAAACCACGTAGCTTGCCTCACCTCGAGCGGAACATTCTGTAGTAACTGGGGAATGTTCCCTCCGATAACTCCCGGCAAATACGCTTATGTAGACATTGCAACAACAAACATATGAAGAGATTTGCATATTTCTTCCAGCATATCACGCGATACATTCTATTCAATCCTTGAATGATTTCAACACTGAAGAGGAGAATATTACTGAATAAAGAACCGACTTTAAAACTGTACACACTTCGGAATCTAAATGCATAGTTGAATGTAAAGTGTCAAAATAATTAATCTCAAGTTTTTTATATAAAACTTAATTGCCTATTGAAAATGTTAATCCTTTACTTTTGTCAAGTTGCTCAGATGAGCTTCAAAGTAATACTTCCAGATTTGTTTTTTGATGGAGAGAAATTTCCGAGTAGTTCGAGTGAAAATCAGTGAAAATCCGTCACGTCTATGGCCGTTGTTCCGTCTTCAGTATTCGGTTTCTCCAGCAGTCAGCCAACTACCGAATCTCTTCCTCTCTCCAGGGTTGAAGAATTTAGAATAACCTGACAAGCCTGATGTTGGGTGGCGAAACCCCTTGCCCGCACACGGTGGGTAACAGGAGTTTACCGGAGGCATTTTCGAAAAGATTTCAGAAAAATTCGACCCCGCGACAGGCGGACAGCTCAGTAATGATGCGGTGTGCGCTGCTGGCTCGGGGATAGGCAGATAGCTGCTGGGGAAAAGTTTTCCTGTTTGCCTGGCGTGCCGCTCAATTCGCGCCATGAGATCGATTCGTTTCCTCGCAGGTGCAGGGCTGTACAAAACTGCTCAGAGAAAATTATTGCTAGTTTTATTGCCACCTGCATTACTGCTGCTAGAAAAACTGTCCTATTTATATATATTTGGCGAGAACAAACAAAATGTTTAACTCTGAATGAAAATGTTTTTTGCTTTTAAAAAAAGCCATGCGCTATAAACACACACATTCACATTTTGTATTTTTATACTTATTTCCTTTTCAAACTATTACATTTCGTGAATGCCAAGCTACTTTACACATAGTCCTTAATAAACTATACATATTATAGTATGTAGTATATGCCTCTGTCTGAAAATATAATGATAAAAAAGGCGCTAATTTGGCAAAAACTTGACAATAGTACAAACCTCAAAATCTTCCGAAAATGTTACTTTTGGCGTGTTTAAATGTGTACTGGATTAAAACCAGACCTTCTGTTTTGTTCGTTTAGGACTGTGCGCACATAAGAGATTTAGCAGAAAAATGTACATCATTAGTTTTTCAATATTTAGTTCGTGCACCCGCAGTGCGCAGAATTTTCAAGAAATTTATATTTCTATCTGAGTTTTTATTATATGATGTAATTTGTGCCTATTACCGCCCAAGCTTTTATGACACCTGGTTAATCAAAGAATGACTTTTATTGTAATCCTATCCAAAACAATTTCTAATAACGACAAACTCAAAGTCTTGGGCGGGATTTGACAAGATTTCTTGCACCGTTGAGAAATGGCAGATACACGACAGATATTAGCTTCCAAAACAATACTAACGTATGTGAAGACTACATCCCTGACATGAACTGGTAGGGTTATTTACATGTATACCAAAGGGATGACTTGCACACAAAGTTTACCCGTGAGCAAAGAGCCACGACATTCAGTTTGGCAAAGTACTCTGCCATTACATTACATAAATCTCTTTTACTATTAAAAAAAGTAAAAGCTACAGTGTGCTGTTGATCATATAATTCGGATGACACCAAACAATGCAA
Source organism: Clitarchus hookeri (assembly GCA_002778355.1). NCBI lineage: Eukaryota > Metazoa > Arthropoda > Insecta > Phasmatodea > Phasmatidae > Clitarchus > Clitarchus hookeri. Next base: position 739,465 of record NQII01000268.1, read on the forward strand.
TGACATCAAGATTCTGATTCCATTGTTGTGAGCCACGGAGACACTATTTTCCTGTAATTCATACTGAAACGTCACTTTTTAAATGTTGGTATCGAGTAACTGGCTTGCAATCATACCATGCATGAAGATGAACTCCTCGATCGTGTTTCCATGGGGCAGGTTTTCCCCCACATATTAGGCGAGTTTGGGGCCGCAGTAGTATAGTGGTTGGACTACTCGCCTCCCACTAAGGCGAACCGGGTTCGATGCCCAGTGGAGTCACACCCAGATTTTCACATGTGGGAATCGTGCCGGACTATGCCGCTGGTCGGCGGGTTTTCTCAGGGATCTCCCGTTTCCCCCGCCCTTGCATTCAAGCGCTGCTCCATACTCACTATCGGCTCTCAAGACCTCGATGTTAAGAGCCGTCCAAATCTCTTCACTTCACTCACTAACTGTGCGAGTTCCCATGGTGCACCTGTTGTGGTGCACTGAGTCAGAGCAGACGGTCTACAAGCCTCAGTGCTACCAGGGTAGAAAATGCTGGCCACAGAGCTGTCAGTTCCTAACCTATGTCCATCATCTCGGTTTTGCAGCCCGCAGCCACGTTCCAGCCCCCATTATCTGCTCTCAAAGGTGGCCACAGTTCCGACACCCTCCAGCAACAAGCACATCAGAACGGTAATTTCAAAGAGAGAGTGAGGCAGATTTGGGCGGCGCCTAACAGCTGGTTGAGGTCTTCTCTGCCCAGGGGGGTAACGCGAGGTGGAATAGGAGCAGCGAATGAATGTAAAGACCGGTCAACGACAACGTCCACCACGTTTCCCACAGGTGAAACTTCGGGCTGTAACAAGCCTCAGGTGAGACTCAAAATACAGCTTTAAAAGAAAGTGAGAGAAACTGAAGTTTTACTGATACGAAGAAAGGCTTCATAGAAACTCGATTAATGCCAAGAAAAAACTGGCTGGTATCATAACTATTAGTCACTCACATTCGTATTAGTGTGTCTCTTTCTGCATATGTAGGATTTTCGGAAACTCACCCGAAATATTTCTGGATATGACTCCTTATTTAAATGAGGTGTAAAATACAGTGTCACTTATAGTACAACTCAATTACCGAGGGAGACGTCCGCCCTTAATCAAATTGTATGTTTTGAAAATTTTAATACCTATCTGATATTAAATTCCCATTCGCAGAACAGTGTTTTACGCCATCGATATTTTCAAATTGAGAATAAAATCTTATTAATACTTTCTACCTTAATGAAAATAAGAGGGAAGACAACCATTCTGTTACGTGCAACATTTTTACCACCAGGTTTCGAGGAAGTTTGCCGCTCGTTTATTGGGCAGTATGGCCTAATCAACAAAAATGGCTCTCTTGCTGCAACTACCAGTATTCATAACTTTCGTTTAAAACATACACGAAGGTTTCAGAGATCGCGATACAATATATTCCACTCAGAAAATTCGTCCTTATTACGCGAGAAACTGCCAGGCGTATTAATTGTGCCATTGCCGCTACATGCATGTCTCTGAACTGGTCTGCAATGCTCTCGAGGTGCTGTGTGTGAGTATGGGACTTTAAGCGGTAAACCTTTCATTTTATTGGTGGAAAGTCTGTGGCAAGGATAAGCCGGGCCCAGAGGACGGAAAGGCAATTCACATGTGTCAAGGTTGTGCTGTGGGTCCCCGCCCACCACCCCGAACATAGGCTAGCAATTTTCACCCACGGGGGAATTAAGACACATGCTGAAGGAGAGATACACCAAAAAAAGATTGACAGAGCTTGGCAGCTGGGCCACGAGTCCCCACCCTCCTCTAGCAAAATGCAGGAGAACAGAGACACGCACCACAAAAATGCCGATGTAAGCTAAAGTTGCGCTAACGCCACGTGAGTTAGCTGAGGGAGAAGGGCTGACAGTGTTTGGCAGGGGCTTCTAGCCCTCACCACCCCTTTCCCCCTCCCCCAACAAGAGTCTTGACAAGTGGAGGAAGTGTGTCATTGTTCGGCACCTTCCACCCCCCTACCCCAACAAGGGAGACACGTGTGTGAATCTGGGGGATTAAAGCCAACTTGTGAGACAAGGAGGGGATCAGTTGCATCAAATTAGTCGAGTGAGTCGTCCGTCGGGACGCCGAGAGGCGTACGTCTGGTGGGGGGGGAACTCACTGGAGCCCCTCGTCGGAATCAGTTAAATCAGTCAGTCAGTTGAAGTCAGTCGTGACGCCGAGAGGCTTACGTCAGGTGGAAAAAAAAGGGGGGGCCCCTTACTGGAGCCCCTCGTCGGAATCAGTCAGTCAGTCGGTCAGTTGTTATACGCCGCGCCGAGACACGATACAGTTGGGTGAGTAGTATCACCAAGCCGGGATGTGCAGTGCGATACCGAGTGGGAATCAGTCAGTCAGTCAGTCGGTGAGTCAATCATGACGTCACCGAGGAGAGAACCCAGGAACAGTCCGTCGTGGAGAGCTGTAATCGAGACCACCGCAGGTAGCCTGCTGAGTCTACCATGCCAATTAGACTGAGCCGACGGCCCATTAAGGGGGCCACCCAACTTATCAGACAACATCCTACCAGAGCACAAAATACAGATAAGAAGCCAATGTCGCCATTTAGGGGCAGATCCCGACGCCTAGTGTCCTCCAAAACATTAGAAACGTTAGCCAAAGCACTGTAATCAGCCCTTAAGGTACCATCTCGCAGGGTCAGTACTATATGTGAATTTCCGCGAAAGTAAGTAAATTTCCAGAAAAGTGTAAGTGTATTCCCGTAAAAGTGGTAGTTTCCGGAAAAGGGTGTTTGAATTTCCAGTCAAATACACTGAAGAGCCAAAAAAAAAAAAAAAAAAAAACTAGTATGGGAGTACGTATACAGATAACAGAGGTATGGAACCAATCAGAGCAATGTGATGTGGTTGGCAGCGCCTATATAAGACAACAAGCGTCTGGCAAAGTTGCTAGTTCGGTTACTGCTGCTATAATGGCAGGTTATCAAGATTTAAGTGAGTTTGAACGTGGTGTTATAGTCGGCGCAGAGAGATGGGACATAGCATCACCGAGGTAGCGATAAAAATTGGATTTTCACGTACGACCATTTCACCAGTGTACCGTGAATATCGGGAATCCGGTAAAACATCAAATCTTCGACATCGCTGCGGCCGGAAAAAGATCGTGAACGAATGGGACAAACGACGACTGACGAGAATCATTAAACGTGACAGACGTGAAACCCTTTCTCAAATTGGCACAGAATTCAATGCTGGGGCATCAACAAGTGCCAGCGTGCGAACTATTCAACGGACCATCATTGATATGGGCTTTCGGAGCCGAAGGCCCACTCGTGTACTGTTGTTGACTGCACGACACAAAGCTTTACGCCTCGCCTGGGTCCGCCAACACCGCCATTGGACTGTTGATGACTGGAAACACGTTGCTTGGTCTGACGAGTCTCGTTTCCAATTGTATCGGGCGGATGGGCGTGTACGGGTATGGAGACATCTCATAAATCCATGGATCCTACATGTCAACGGGGGACTGTTCAAGCTGGTGGAGGCTCTGTCATGTTATGGGGCATGTGCAGCTGGCGTGAAATGGGACCCTTGAAATGTCTAGATACGACTCTAAAAGGTGACAGATACGTAAGCATCCTGTCCGATCACCTGCACCCATTCATGTCCATTGTGCATTCCGACGAACGTGGACAATTCCAGCAGGACAATGCGACACCCCACACGTCGATAGTTGCTACCGAGTGGCTCCAGGAACTCTTCTGACTTTAGACACTTCCATTGGCCACCTAAATCACCAGACATGAACATTATTGAGCATACTGGGATGCTTGCAACGGGCTGTTCAGAAGAGATCTCCACCGCCTCGCACTCCTATGGATTTGTGGACTTCCCTGCAGGATTCATGGTGTGAATTAGCTCCTGCATACCTTCAGACATTAGTCGAGTCCATGCCACGTCGTCTTGCGGCACTTCTGCGTGCTCGTGGGGGCCCTACACGATATTAGGCAGGTATACCAGTTTTTTTCGCTCTTCAGTGTATAACCTAGTACATTTGAAACTCCGAGTGACTACATTACTGTTTACCCTCAACCTTCAAGGCACCTTATAGTCTCTGCCTGGTAAAAATAACTCAGACACTATGACGCGCCCTGTACATCATATCACAAGGAGGCGAGTAGCATCAGTAGCAGAAATGGAATCTATTATATGAACTCTAGGGATCATCCTATTAGATAAGAAACACAATACTGATTTATGGAAAGAACTTGAAGTAGAACCGTTGCTTGACAAGCTGAAGTAAAACGACAATAAGCGGTGTGAACATCTAAGAAGAATGCCAGAAAGCAGACTACCAGCTTTAGCAATGGGATACCGACCGAGAGGAAACTGAAATGTAGGAAGACCCCGATCGAAATGGAAGCTGGCACAGGCTGAAGATGCCCAATCCATGGAAGAAGAAGAAAAAGCGAAGAAGTTTATCAATCCGCCGTATACAAAAATGGACTTAAAGAATGACATTTATTGGTCGATCAGCTCACACAACGAAATTAACAGAAGCACAGTTTGATGACATCATGGCAGTTCTTACTCTGATGAAATTAAAATAAACCATTTCAGTGGCCATAAACTGAATAACCACACTCTTAATAATACTAAAACACACGGGTATACCTTTCTTGGCCGCCAACATTACTTTAGGTGCTCCAGTTACGGGCTGTGGAGGTGGAGTGGGCGTGTCTCGTGCAGGGGTCCGCCCAGTGTGTGGACACTGGGTGCACATGCCACCCCCAAAGGAAAAGGCATTTACAATTGCCAACAAAAAAAATCTGTAAGTTGTTAACTTCAGTAATGGGATTTAAGTTTGCTGAAATGAAAGAAGTAGTCTTACAGCTAGCCAAGAGACTTGATACTGACCACTTGCTGCTAAGCGTAACAGAGAACCAAACGTGTGCTCGCCACGTGGGTGAAAGCTTACGGCATATGAAAGAGAATAGCAACACGATTAAAAAAAGTTAATCCATAATATTTAGACTATAGTTGGCAAACTTAAATCACCATTTTCTCAATATTTTACGAATAATTAATACTTCCACTTATTATTTGCCCTGTTTAAGTAATTACAATATATTTATGTTCTTTNCCCCCCCTTCCCCGGATCCAAAATCCTGTGTGAGCCTCTAGTTTCGTGTACTTTTCCATTCCATTCCGCAGCAACTCTTCTCGTTACTCGCAGTATTTCCTTCGTTAGCGTCCCCGATAGAGAATATATAAGTTCACGTCTGCAGCGTGTAATCGGACCACGGGAGTGGCTAGATACTGGCGCACAGCTCCGTCTCACTCCAAGGCTCACACCAAGTGCTGTCTCTGATAGCAACTCGGATCTGATAGGAAACAATTCAGGTGGTCGGATGGGCTCCTATTGGGTGGAGTGCGAGTGAGGAAAGTAGCTGTTATCTCCAGTAGCCATAGGAACTGATAAGCAAGATCTAACTCTTCACAAAGAGTGGTCAATCGTAAAAGGATATATGCTCAGGTGTCAACGTCCACGTGAGGTGCTTCACCGCCACTGCTAACCTTGAACTAGCTATACATTTACAGGCAGAGGTCACAGAGTAAATAAATGCACAGAGGCGAAATGGCGTGGCAGTGCCTTTGATGTGGGCGTACCAAGTCTCGGATTGACTGCGTGAGGTTCCGGGAACGATCCTTGCGTTTGATTTGTTAATGCATGCTGAGAAATTTCTCCTTTTGGCTGGGCTGCCGGCTAGTGAGTTGGTTACCTGGTGCTGGTTGGTGAACGGTGTCCCAACATGTTGCTGACCAGTGACGCCATTTTGCTGGCGTGTGCTGGTGGAGTTCGCCGTATAAGCGGCCGTGTCACCTTTACTCTGTGCCAAGGCTATGCGATCATATAGGGGCAAGACCTAGCATACGGGTGAGTCGACAACCTTCACGCACTGCAAAACCATGTTGGTGATCCCGCACAATTAAAACGCAAGGCGCATGTGTGTAAATGCCGGCTGCTGTTTCGACGTCACCGAAGCACACTATTAAAATCGGCGTGAAAAGTAAAATAAAATGGATCACATTAGGACCACATTTAAAATCCCTTGTAAAGAAAGTGGCCACACTCGTTACTTTACGGTATTTATTTTAATTCCCATTGATCCTGACCTGAGCAGATAAAGCTCCAGGATATACGAAACTTGTCATTATATAGAGTCTTGTATCCTACAGGAATAAAGAAATACATTAAAATGCCCTATTCTAGTATAATACGCACACTCTTCAATTTAAAACAAGTTATTTCACGAGTATAAATATTGAGTCATATAGTTAAATTAATTTGTTTTTCAATTTCTTGAAACAATTTTTTAGGTTAACAGTATTTCCTTCATACAATTATTGTTTAATTTTCTCTAGGAACTTGTTACAAAAATTTATACAAAGTAATTAACACCCTTTTTGTATATAGTCAAATTATTTACTGGACAGTGCAAAATATTTTTATTTCTTGTAACATAATGATAAGATGTAATTTCTTCTTTTCACTGATGTCAATTTTCTTAACAAATATGAGTACGGAATTGATGTGTTTTAAACATGGCAAAGCAAAAACATTATTTGAAATAAATAACAGTTTACAATAATAAACACCGTAGTACAACTTGTTTTCCAAATCTTGTAGAAATCGGTTGATTTTTCGAAAGATACGACATGAAGACTTAAATTTTTCATGTGGCGCTATCTTACAAAATGGCGAATAAAAGAGTCTATATATTGGCACATTTTATGCTTGTGATAGATATTTTCAGCATATAACGTTTGGTTGAAATTAGTCCAACGGTAGAGTGGGTATAGCAAATAAGCCCAAAGATATTTATATGGACGGCATTTTGAAAATAAATACATTATCCATTTAAATCTCGTATGCTAATGTGCCCTACCATATATTCCAAAATGACGGGCAATTAACAATATCACGCTCTTAATTCAATGCATACACGATGCTCTGTCAACACGCCGAATTTTGTTTAAATCGGTTACATGGTTCTCGAGATTATGACATAGCACCCAACATTTAAAAAATGTCCACCATTTTGAAAATAAGCTTCTGGCTGATCGAAAATTATAAAAGTCGGATGCCCTTAATATGTAGGCCTACTGTGTACCGAGACATACACTCAGACACAAACACGCACACAGAAAGGAAGGTTAAACACATAAGTATAACTTTCGTTTAGAAATTAAGGTAAAATGACACAAGGGATCAAGTGATACCTGTTGATCAGGAGAAAACCGTATTTTACTGAATGGTGGTCGATTTTTTAGTGTAATGATAATGATTTCAGCGTGGTCATGGTGATCATGTGTGATCGGGTTCGTATTTAGATATTGAAACTTATGGTTCGTTCGAAAACAATGGTAAAAAAATTGCAAAAGAAATAAAGTTACCTTTACTGATTATGTAAAAATTGTATGTTACTGAATAATGACCATTCTCGAGCGTGGCAATCGTTCAGAGTATAACTATTATCAGAGAGTAAACGAAGTTAAAGTTACACAGTATGATATGTTGGTGTCCTATCTTTTATTGAAACTAAATGCATTACTGAACAGCAGAGGTTGTCAAGAAATGACAACACTGCCAGGCTGCCTCGCAAAAATGCACAAAATGTCCGTTGTTTGTCTCTAGTGTATTCAAGTATTTGGGATCAACGATTATAGAATATATATATATATATATATATATATATATATATNATATATATATATATATATATATATATATATATATATATATATACATATATTGTAATTAGTGTGATTAGCAAATAGTTTACAAATACGTGGTTATATATTTGAAACATTAATACTAACAATGCGTACCAATACAGAACAAGCGTATATTTATATCATAGTGATTATTTAAGTGATTACAATCAAGCGCTGATAATTATCGCACGCTACACTGCCATAAACGTAAAACACGCGAATCGATACATCGCGGATTGATACACGTATACTCGTGTACTGGGAAATTTAAATAGTTATATAAATAAAGAATATTTGCTCTTACAACAAGTTGCGCCGTAATTGTTATCAATGACCTCATATTCCTACAAATTTTTATTGCAATATATTTAGTGTTTAAAGAGTTATTAGGGGATGGGAGGACATAATCCCAGATAGACAGTAGGCTAAAAAAAACGCATCTTCCTGACGTTTAAACACTACGTTTCAAGTAGTCTGAAACACACATTTTAACAACCACGAACAAACGTAAAGTACTCGCAATCGATTTTCTTTGCTAAAGATCACACGCTAAACATTAGACGGGAAAAAAAATTTCAAGGTATATTCAGCACTGCAAATAATATCTTGGAGCCTTTCGGCATTTACGAAAACGGAAAATTTTTAAACTGCTTTATTTCAAAAATTGAATACGCACCAAACTTGTACAGAGGAGTCGTGTGGAGAGATTTGGGCGGCTCTTAACATCGAGGTCTGGAGAGCCGATGAGGATGAAGCGAGGTAAAAATGGAGCACCGCCGGAATGCAAAGGCGGGGAAAACGGGAGACCCCTGAGAAAATTTGCCGACAAGCGGCATCGTCCGGCACGATTCCCACATGGAAAAATCCGGGGGTGGCCCCGCCGGGAATCGAGCCCGGTTCCCCTAGGTGGGAGGCGAGTAGTCTAACCACTACACCACCGCGGCCCCTTTGTACAGAAGAACTACAAACTGACTGAGTGAGATGGGTGGCGTAGTGGTAAAGCACTGGATTACCATTCAGGAGGACCCGGGTTCGATTCCTGGTCCAGGCTATCCTGCTTTCTGTTTTCCGAAATCACTCCGCGCGAATTCCGCAATGGTTCTTTAATTAAGGCGCCACATGCCCTCGCCTAGAAACAGAGCGAAGAGGTTACCGTCTTTATTTTCCCACCATAAAATGATAGGCACCGCTGAAATTTTTATGAGGCTAGTTGACGAGAGAAAGACTGCACGCCAGTTCAGAGCCTTGCACGTAAAAGCGACCAGACATTCGATGTACGTAACTACGCCGCCCTTAGCGCTCCCACGCTTCTAAGTCTCGGACACGCAAAATACATTCAGCCAGACGGCGCTCTTAAGCAACGCATAAATAAAATTAACACCGATATAATGATAGAAGGCTTAAAGTTACATGATGAAAATAGTGCGCGCCAGTTTAGTACCTCGTGCGTAAATGCAATGAAGTTTCCCATCAGTTGCATACATAAGTTACACCTGAAATAAATTTGGAACAAGCCGGAAATTTGCACAGGATATCTTATAAGCGTCCTCAGCAACTGATGAAAAGACCTGCGTGTGCCTCAGCCCTTCCACAGGCAAAAGAATATATGTGCCACACAGCAAATTTTGCTCAAAGTTTTTGCATCAGTATCCCTGAATAAATATGAAGAATGGGCGTTTAAGGTCAGTTTGAAAATTTTTTAAATTTCAAGTATAAATTTTTTAAGTATGATTTAATTTTAATGCAATTCCACTCCAGTGGTGTGGCTACCGAGAAAACCATGCCATGTATTGCAAAATTTAAATCCAAAACAAATATAAATGTCACAAATAATTTCCTGTCAAGTTTTGGCTTTAGGTATACCAACTAAATATGCGAGATTTATAGTTATCTGCAGTGTACATGTTGTTGACGAACATCCAAAATTGCACAGACTCGCCTAAAACCCAGATTCTGCCACAACGGTGACTCCTTTCATATAAAACGGGATTAGTTATAAAATGTATGTTCTGTGCTACTAGGCGTCAGGCAGGAGTGCCGGGATGCAACGGCGGCCATCTTGGATGACGTCACGACGAAACCTTATACTCTGTCATTCCTCGTCAGCAGCGTCTATCGTGTTTTACCCTCGGAATTTCCCTTTTTTCCCTAATCCCAACCTCCTGCTCTATTATTCCACCTTGTTTTTTCATGATCTCGCATTCCGATTTTTTTTTATTTCATACTATATCATTATTTGCGGTTACTTTTCCATGCTCTATCATTCCTTCCTGTCTCTCTCACACACCTTTTCTCTCTCGCCTGCTCTATCCTTTGTATTTCTCATATTCCTTCTGGTCTCCTTTTTCTGTCTGTTGCCTTCTATCGTTCGTTATTTTCTCCCAGCCCCTTTCTCTCCCTCTCTCTCTCTCTCTCTCTTGATTTTTACGTCCTCCATCTTTATTACCGCGCCTGGCGACAATCGTTTGCTGTGGGTGGCAATATTTAATTCTCATACCTCCCACCAGAGTGTGCTGATCCCAAGTTATACCCTTCGCAGCTAGGAGCACTGGTATCGATGCGGCCATTTTGTGTGTTGTTGATTCACTTGTCGCCAACAGGGGTGCGCTGTTAGCATCCATTTGAGTACCGTCAATAGCCACTAGGGGTGCAGTCATGTAATATCGAATTCCGGCGCACAGTAAGCGGACCCTCGACCTTACGTAAACCATTTTCGGCGCAGGTTAGCACAAAAAATTGCTGGTGACCATACGGTTTCGATCCGGTTGCCAGTCCGACGTCTACACTGTACTACCACCATTGCCTAGGGAGTGTTAGGAGAAAAAATAATATAAATACTAGCATCGGCCTACGCATTCTCCAGATAATAAACTTGTCATAACGAGAAAGAGGATGTTTAATGTTGAATACCTATAGAAAAAACTGCAGGCACCGCATGCACGCCTACACCTTTACATGTGTAGAAGTTATATGTAAAAAAATTAGTGGCACATGTAATAAGTCTATTCCCGTCCGCGTGAGCGCTGACAACCAAATAAAACAACATTCACATGTAACATGCATCCATACATACACACATACACAATTGCGCTGCGATGCACACGCCTGGCGATCATGTGCAAAAGCACGCGCACACTTCTATATCTCCAACTTGTCTTTGCATTCAGCGCGGCACTGAGCGAAACCGGCCCATGCACGCTAGCCTAGAATCGCACCACGCGCGCGTTAAGTACGCTTTAAGCCCTCTTATAAGCATAGTTGGCTGAAATTTACGAACTGTTTAAGATAGTCACCAATTCATAACATAGGCATCACCCCCGACGACGAAAATAACAGCAGGGCAAGTATGCCCTAAGCCATCATATAAGCATAGTTGGCTGTCATGTTAACTGTTTAAGATACAGACACCAAATTCATATCATAGGCACCACCTCCGACTACGAAAAGGACCGCAGGGTCAAGTATGCCATAAACCCACTTTTAAGCATAGTTGCCCGACATTTCCCAACCACCCAAGCTACGGCCACCAAATTCATATCACTGGCATCGCTCCCGACATCGAACAGGGCAGTGAGGTCAATTATGCCTTAATCCTTCCTATAAGCATAGAGGTCTGCGATTTCCTATCTGCTAAAGCAGCAGTCGTCAAATTCATATCACAAGCATCACCTCCGACTACAATCAAGGAGATAAGGACAAGTAGGCTTTAAGCCATATTATAAGCATAGTTCGGGAACATAAATATGAGGACTATAAGCACTCACCTTTCTTATTCGTCTGTTTACACCGACAACCTCATAACAATTCAGTGGTTCTTGAAATCACTGTCAATCAGCAACGATCGCAGTATCTTTGTCGGTATGCTGTTGTAACACGCATTCCTTATCAGAAACAACTGCCCTAAAGGTAGGGCACGAGTAATTTTTTCCTGCAATCCGGATGCGCGTGCAACAATGGTAAACTGCAAGACCTTCCTTTGTGTCCATAATTTTGAACCTCACCTGCAGCAATTAAGGTGTTTTACCCCACAGCACCACAGTCAAGTTACCGCCAGAATGTTCAAAAATATAATTTTGCATTTAATTTGATGTTACCGAGCGGACATCTTAGGACACGGAAAAACACTTCCCTACATCTGTATGCAGTGACTTGAGCCCGAAAGATTGGAGGGAGGTAAACACCGCCTTGTACCTTGCATAAGGGGAAGGCGGATGATAAATAAATAAATTCGTGTGGTGAGTGCACCCAGGGCGAGGCAACACCCTCCTAATGATGGGCTTTCAAGCTGGTACCCGGAGGTGCCCGTCATATCCGGCACATAACATGAAATGAGACCCTAGGGTGGGGGAAACGGGAGTACCCCGAGAAAACCCGTCGGCAAGCGGCATCGTCCAGCACGATTCCTACATGCAAAAATCCGGGAGTAAACCCGCCGGGGATCGATCCCGGATCGCTGTGGTTGGAGGCGAGCGCCCTGGCCACTACACCTCCGCTGCCTAAGAGGATGATGATTTGGTTGCAACTGAGAGTGCACTGTGTAAGTGATACTTGCACATTTATGCTCTATTTTATTTTTGCTTGTGGTGATGATTATTTTTTATTTTAAACATTTTTTAGATTTTCGCGGAGCACTGAGATTAAAGTTAATTTCTGGATATTTGATAGCGTTATTATTTACCGGAATCAATTGCCCGTTCTGCTGTTCACAACATAGAACCTAACCGAAAATTAATTCTGGAATATTGACAGCAAAATTTTATGTATGTCCCCTAGATCCTTTTGCCCCTGAAGCAGCTTAAGCGCACATATAAATTTTGGAGACTTCTAGTATTTATTGAGAATACTTACCAGATGCTGTGTGTAAGCTTCCAGCCTATTCCAAATGTATTCCAAGTTTATGTTATGTTCTGGCTTAGTCCTCGCTTGGTTTCGGTGCATCAAACCAACAGAGAAGGGGTCCAGGTAGGTGGGCATCTGAACACTTGAACATCGTCTGCTTGCTGCAGGGGAACGTTCTCATGTGATTGCGGGAAGAGATAACCCGATCTTGGAGGTACGCCTTGACGAGGCCTACCCACAGAGGTCAGCGCTTCTTCGGGAGAACCTTCCCGCCGACAACGCCAGCGCGCCAGTTCCCAGGACTTGACCCACTTATCTCCAGCGGGGAGTCCTGGGAATAAGGCTGAGGACGCGTCACGTTCCACCCGAAGGCGACGCGGTCGGCGGGGAAATGGGACGCCGCCACGCGGTTCCCGACCTTGCGCGCGCCACGGTATAAACTCTCTCACGAGACGAAGCACCTCGACAACGCTCCTTCTCCCCACTTCCCACACAAACACAGCTGGAGTGCTCAGTAAACCGCTGCGCACACCATGTGACTAACCGCACTAAATATGGGCCGCCTCTTTAGTTCAGAGGTACGGCAATGGTTTCGTAAACCAGAGGTCGTGATTTTGGATCTCGTAGGAGGCAGCACGTCTGTGAGAATCGACGGTTGGCTCCCCCTTCTTAGGTCCCCGGCACGATCCCAGTCCCGTTGGGCTGGACATTTTTCGAATTAGGGGCTCTCATGTGGGGAGTGTGCGGACACTGCCGTGGTGTGGGTTTTTCTAGGTGCTCTCGAGATAGCCGGAGCAACAGATCTGTCCCTCCGCTTAGCGCCAGTTTCCCGTCACCAATACATGACCACATGTTGATTTTATTTTTTCACTATATGGGACTGACGAAGCCATAAGAAAATTTCCCTGCTTCTTTGGCCCTAGTTTCACGGTTCGACAAGAGATACCTCTGTCATTGCTCCCTTTTTCCCGTGACGCCATCGTGCGACAAGTTATCCGTCACTCCTCTTTCCCTTTCCTCTGGTACACTAAGTGCCGCCTGGGAACTGACCCTCTTAGAAAAAGGAATAGTTCTGGTTTTTCTTCCAGATGCTTGCATTTATAACGTACCCGCTTTTACGGCGAGAGAATAATCGGGGCACAGCTTAAACACTACACCAACATGAATTTGCACATATAACAGGCGGATATAGCCGTGGTTGACCCGGGATTCGATACCAGAATCTAGCTCAGCACCACAACCTTGAAACTCACCTCACTACTCCCAATATAACGTACTGGTTTATAATTCCGCACTCTTCGTATGTGATTATTTTATAATACAGGATGATTCAAAAGATGGTGGACATGGGATAAAATATAGTTTTTCCTGTGCAGGGTAATGGTGACAGGATGATGACATTAATGAAGGAGGGGCGTATTGATATCGCTCTGAACGCCGGTAGTGGCAAATATTGACAAATCGCGAACGAATTGAACCACAGAGGCTCCACCTGAGCATCTATCACCCGCAGTGCAGCTGCAAAAGTGATCGCAGAATTCAAATAAACGGGTCGTGTTGATAACATAAGACAAATTTGACGGCCGCGGACGGCGACCGATGAAGTAATTGTGGCAGCGGTGGTCAAATGCTTCCGCAGAAGCACTCGGATATCAGCTGAACTCCGGGTAAGCCAAATCAAAATCGTGCGTGGCCTGCGAAGAAACAAGTAGCATCCTTACAAACTCCAGCTGCAGTAACACCTCAGTGAAGATCGTCCTGACAGACTTTCAGAATTCTGCTAGTGGTCTCTTCAGCAATTGGCAGTGGATTCGACAGTTTCATTGAACATTTTATCAACTGACGAATCCAACTTTTGCGTGAATGGCGAGATGAACCGTCACAAATGTCGTTACTAAAGTCACCTCCAACTAGCACTGGACGGATCCTGCGAAAATGCAGTGGGCTGGTAAAGTGATGGTGGGGTATGGCATTCGGGGCACCCGCGTAATCGGTCCGGTTTTATCGAGGAAACTTGACTGCAGAGCCCTATCGACACAGGCTTGAGTTCAGTTCCAAAATTTCTGTTTCAGTTGCTACAGTGTTTTTGATAATCCTTAGACTACGACTTTTTTAATGAGCTGCTTTCATTTCGTATTTAGAAAGTTACGAATTTATTCCTAAAGCATATATATGCAAGAATTACTACAGTTATTTCAGTGTGCGCAATAACATGTTTATAGAACATAATTTTGCTCCGGCCAAACTCTGTCAGTAAGGTATTTTTTAACTGTTATAAATTTTTTTTCTTTAGTCCTGGATGAAGACGCCGAGATTCCAATGTTCTTCCAAGAAGATGGGGGGCATCTTCACATTACGAGCTGCGTGTGGGTGCATGGCTGGATCAGCAGCTCGCAGGCCATTGGATCTGCTGGCGTGGCCCTGTGTAGTGGCCAGCTCGGCCGTCAGGCCCGATTCCCTTGGATTTTTACCTCTGGAGACATTTTAAATCCATGGTTTATGTGCTGAAGTGACGAGTACAGACCATCTAAAGGAGAGAATTATCTATGTCTGCTCCGGCATTCATCCTGAGGTCGTACCACATGTCCTCAGTGATTGGGAACGGCGGCGTCTGCATGAGTATATTCAACAGCGCGGAAGCCATATCGAGCAGATTCTATAAACTCCCACGCTCCCCACGTTTTCAGAGGTCTGAATCATCCTGTAATTACTGTTTTACAGTTATATACATCATTTGTTTTATTTAAAACGTCTTCATCAGCTGTGAAGTATGTTTGTGATTTATGAATGATTCTTAAAATGAGAGTGAGAGATTAACCTAACCTTTAATTTGGACATTCTTCATTACAGCGCTATGGCAAAAATTATAAAATATAAAATGAGCCAGTGTTGGCTGTTGTCAGTAAAAATACGGGTAGCATACAAATAGTAGTTTGATATGAGAAAACGAGCGAAGTTATCGGAAGAAAATAATGGTACAAGAACACTTGAATGAGTAACAACAGGCAAACAATGATAAAAGTGTATTTAAAAAACTGCGGGGGAAAAAATATCTAGACAAATCATCGTAGGTAACACAAACGACCTGAATGTCTAGATCATATGTACAGACGACACGAGGACAACACATAAGAACGTCCACTACATTGCCCAATATTCCAGTTCTTAATTTCGTGTGCATTAAACTGAAGTAAATTTATGAAAAATATTTAGTTTCCACACATTTAAACGTAACTCTTTTAAAACGACGTATAGTCACCGAACTAGTTTTCATTCATTACTGCCAACCTTACTGGTAGCATGCCGGTCAATGAGTCCATTATGGGTAGGGACTTTTTCACAGGTTGATTTCACAAGTGTTCAGTTAGTTACCCATGAACAGTAGTACGTAAATTTGAGTGGCATCGGGGGTGGGGCACCGACCAGTCTCCTCGCCACACGAGCACGGCCATGGAGGACCCCTGTGAGGGCCTGGCGAAGGCGTAGTGAGCATATGGAGTAGAGTGCTTATACTAGCTGCACAGTAACCATTCTCCATGTTCCAACATTGGATTACTTGTTATTTTTTGCCAACCGCACTACCAAACATCACGTAAGTAAGTGTTTTAAGATGTTCGTGCACTTCCCCTTACCTCGTTTTAAAGCAACTGGAATATATTCAAATTAGTCCAAGATTTTTATTAATATAAAACGGCGAGTCTGTTGGAAATTCGAACGTAAACACGTTCAGCACTGTTGGTCACGTGATTTTGATAGTTGTATTAGCGATAAATTAGTCAATGCTGGAAACATGTATAGAAGTCGAAATCGGTCTATTGTGCATTCATGTTTACTCCCAACTTTTCAGAAGGCCTGCCAAAGTTCTACTTCCAAGTTATTCCTCCGCCTAATGCAAGCAATGCTTAACCGAATATTGAAATTTACACCAAAGGGACAGCGCACAACATCCGTGCCCACTCAGTCTAATAATATTTTGCATAAGAACTATTTCTTACTAGGCATTACCAACACACTTTTTTTTCTCACTGTATTTTATTGGTATTAATTATAAATGAAATATTATAATTTATATGTAATATAAAAGTAAAAGTTCAATTTAACCAAAAATAAGATACTTTTATGTTAACAGAAGTATTAAACGGTTGTGATACGAGGCGTATTAAGGAAGCAAGCAAACTCGTCATACATAGGGTAAGTTTTCAAATGTTATATTAAAAAAGTGAGAAGAAACCGCGAATAGACTATAACTCATCTTTGGTAGGGACCGCGGTGTCTGAGCGGTTAGCCTGCTCGCCTCCCACCAAGGCAAACCGGGTTCAATCCTCGGCCGGGTCACTTCCGGATTTTCGAATGTGGGAATCGTGCCGGACGATGCCGATGCTCAGCGGGTTTTCCCGGGGATCTCCCGTTTCCCCCACCCTTGCATTCCGGCGTTGCTCCATACTCACCTT
Organism: Clitarchus hookeri; assembly: GCA_002778355.1. Classification (NCBI taxonomy): domain Eukaryota; kingdom Metazoa; phylum Arthropoda; class Insecta; order Phasmatodea; family Phasmatidae; genus Clitarchus; species Clitarchus hookeri. The sequence continues at coordinate 756,526 of NQII01000268.1, forward strand.
GACAACCCTCATCGGCTCTCAAGATCTCGCTGTTAATAGCTGCTCAAATCTCTTAACTCACTCACTCATCTTTGGTTTGTGGTTGAAGGCCGAAGGAGGATGCTTAGAAAAGAAAATTCCGAAAATACCCTTATACCCTTCTAGCTATTGGCTTTACACCGCAGTGCGGACATAACGACAGAACTGCGAACTCGTATTTATGTTATAATATTGATTTTGCAAAATTCTGCCAGAATTAAAATTGTGAAGTAATTATGAGTTCGTAGTTCCCTTGTCTTGCCTGTACTGCAGTGTAGAGGTCAATAGTTATTATCTATTCGCGATTTCTGCACACATTTTGAATCAAACCTTTGAAAAAAACACCCCATGTATGACGTGTTTGTTCCTAAATAGGCCATCTAACACAAGCGTTTTATACTTGTGTTGTCGGTTTCTTCGTTGTGAGCGCACACATCCGCCAATTGACTGCGCGAGGCTACGAAACGGGCCCATGTCCCATTGGGTACCGTGTGCGGCGAAAGGTTCACTATTGGCTGGGCTGCCGGCTGGCGAGTAGGCTACCAGGAGCTGATTGGCAAACGGCGCGGCGCGGCGTTTCGACACGTTGTCGGCCAGTGACGCCATTTTGGTGGCACGTGAAGCTGGAGTTCGCTGAACAGGCAGCTGTTTCACCTCTGTATTCTAATCACTCTGTGGCTAAATGCTGTATCAGCGCTTTTCCCTGTAAACGCACCCAGTGATTCTCACAGAAATGTACGAAATAATACAACAATTATTTCGGTTGGCAACGATATCAGCGAACATCCTAGTTGCAGGAGAGCACGTAAAGTTTGTTCAAGTTGTTACGGCACATTCCAGCGAAGTGTCAAAGCGAAAACTAACAAATAACTCTGACTGGCACAAAACAGGTTTACTCCACCCAGCCTCCTCGGGAACTGTGGTGATATCGCTAATATCTATACTTTTTTATGTCACCCCCACAGAAGTGAGAACTTCTTAACTACTGCATTACATGCCTATTTTTATTCTGGTTTTGTCCGCCGTGTCGTGCATGGCCAGCTACGTCAGTGCCTCAGTCAGTTTTGTTGATTTTTCTTTGGCCCCCATTTCGCCTTGTTTTCAGTATTTGTTTTGCCAAACCATTTTATTCACATGTGCAACCGTATAAATACCTCTGCACACTAACTCAGTTTCTTTATTCTTTGTTTTTAAATTTCTGAAGTATTTTTGTTAACGGCCCTGCCTACCAAGCCGGGAGCCGCGAACTTCAAATGGGAAATCTATGTTACACGAAATTCCTTCTCATTGCGTCAATTTTAAAGATAACTTTTTCAAACAAAAATTATTCTTCGTGAAATTTTTTAAAGAAAGTTGCTATGTCAAGACATCTTGCCTATTGTTTTATTTAATATATATATTTTACATGAAATATTGAAATTTACATATCAAAAAAAGATGATTAGATAATTTTTTCAAAAATAATTTTATATAGCAATATTTTCTGAGAAAGTCACGTCCAAATGTTTTATGTTTGAAATAATTATGTTTAAAATTGACGCAATGAGAAGGAAACGCGTTTAACATTGATTCCCCATTTGAAGTTTGCGGCTGCCGGCTTGGTAGGCAGGGCCGTTAATACTGTCTTTGCAACACGCTAAAACCTGTTGTACACCCTCCACTCCTGTAATGCTCGAAATGCTCTACTTTTCTGTTCCCCCAAACTACATTCTTCTGATGTTTGCGTCAGTCAAGATCCGTTGTTTTACTCTGAGCCGTCTGGTAATTCCGGTTACCTCTTTCATTTTATTCCACGCCATGGGCCACTGACCATCTTTCCCTCGCCCGCTGTCCTGCATTACTGGCGCTGCAGTTGACTTGAGTTGACTTGCTCTGTCGGAGTTGTCACGTTATTGGTCGTCCATTCGTCTCGTGATCGGTCTCGAGTGAAAGGCTGCGATTCAAGAGCCGAATTGTCAGCCGTAAACTGGTCTCGTCAGTGGTAGTCTTAGACATCCGATTCGTGGGAACAGGGACAAAGAAAATGGCCTTTCTCACGGAAGAAAATATACACTGCTCTCTCTTCTCGCGGACAGATAAAAAACCTGCCATGTTTATCTTCTGTAATACATTACTTCCCGCGTGTCAAGATCCGCCTACACAGAAGCATGTTGCAGGAATTTCTGTGTTGAACTAAGATGTGACGCCTATAACCTCTGTATGTATAGAACATTTACATTTACGAGGCTTGGTACACACAAAATCGTTTAAAAGAACTAGATATAAGAAACGGCAATCCTAGATATAGTCCATTCCAGGTTACTGCCAACTTTTCTGAACTCCTGCTCAAGTTCCACAGTACTGTGAAACTATTCCTCCGCCTCATGCAAATTTTCATTACTAAGTACAGAAAGTTACACCAAAGGGACAACGCACCACATTTAAAAACACTCAGTTTAATATTATTTTGCATGATAACTATTTCTTACTAGGCATTACCAACCCACTTCCCGGATTTTTGCATGTGGGAATCGTGCCGGACGATGCCACTGGTTGGCGGGTTTTCACNCCCCCCCCCCCCTTTTTCATTCCGGGGCCTCTCCATACTCAGCTCAATCATCCTCATCGGCTCACAAGAACTCGCTGTTAAGAGCCGCGCCAATATCTTCATTTACTCTTCACTCACCAACCAACTTACATTCTGTGTTTTTATTCCAATTTGTTATAAGTGAAATATTGTAATTTATAAATAAATAGATGAGTTAAAATTCAATTTAACCAAAAATTATATGCTTTTATGTTATGGGGAGTATAAAACGCCTGTGGCAGATCACGGAAAAACCAAACACGTCATACACGGGGCGATTTTTAAAAGGTTTGATTCTTAAAGTGCGACGGTGCTGCGAATAGACATTTGTATTTTTCGCTAACTTTATAAGCAAATATTTTGCTAGCGTGATGCATAATTATCGAGCTACACTGAAGAGCGAAAAAAACTGGAACACCTGCCAAATATCGTGTAGGGCCCCCGCAAGCACGCAGAAGTGCCGCTAGACGACGTGGCATGGACTCGACTAATATCTGAAGGTATGCAGGAGGCAATTCACACCATGAATCCTGCAGGGCAGTCCACAAATCAATAGGAGTGCGAGGCGGTGGAGATCTCTTCTGAACAGCAAGTTGCAACGCATACCGGATATGCTCAATAATGTTCATGTCTGGTGATTTAGGTGGCCAATGCAAGTGTCTAAAGTCAGAAGAGTGTTCCTGGAGCCACTCGGTAGCAACTGTCGACGTGTGGGGTGTCGTATTGTCCTGCTGGAATTGTCCACGTCCGTCGGAATTCACAATGGACATGAATGGGTGAAGGTGATCGAACAGGATTCTTATATATCTGTCACCTATCAGAGACGTATCTAGACATATCAGGGGTCTCATTTAACGCCAACTGAACACGCCCCATACCATGACAGAGCCTCCACCACCTTGAACAGTCCCCTGTTGACATGTAGGATCCATGGATTTATGAGATGTCTCCATACCCGTACACGCCCATCCGCCCGATACAATTGGAAACGAGACTCGTCAGACCAAGCAACGTGTTTCCAGTCATCAACAGTCCAATGGCGGTGTTGGCGGACCCAGGCGAGGCGTAAAGCTTTGTGTCGTGCAGTCAACAACGGTACACGAGTGGGCCTTCGGCTCCGAAAGCCCATATCAATGATGGTCCGTTGAATAGTTCGCACGCTGGCACTTGTTGATGCCCCAGCATTGAAATCTGCGCCAATTTGAGAAAGGGTTTCACGTCTGTCACGTTTAATGATTCTCGTCAGTCGTCGTTTGTCCCGTTCGTTCACGATCTTTTTCCGGCCGCAGCGATGTCGAAGATTTGATGTTTTACCGGATTCCCGATATTCACGGTACACTCGTGAAATGGTCGTACGCGAAAATCCAAATTTTATCGCTACCTAGGAGATGCTATGTCCCATCTCTCGTGCGCCGACTATAACACCACGTTCAAACTCACTTAAATCTTGATAACCTGCTATTGTAGCAGCAGTAACCAATCTAGCAACTTTTCCAGACGCTTGTTGTTTTAAATAGGCGTTGCCGACCGCATCGCGTTACTGTGATTGGTTCCATACCTCTGTTATTTGCATACGCACGCGTATACCAGTTTTTTTGCCTCTCCAGTGTGTTCATTACGCCGTAAACATGCACGTTTTAGAGCGTCGTCGTAAGATATAGCGCAAACGGAATGTATCAATTATTGCGTCAAAGTATTTTCTCACAAAGTAGGCAGAACCTGTTATTTAGGACTGCCCTTTCTTGTTTGTTCTATACTGACTTCCAAAAACCTGCAAATTTCAATTGCAGTAACGTGTTCAGCGTCAAATTTCTGGACCACGATCTCTTGAAGAATTATCCATATCAAATTTTCGCTGGGTAATCGCATGTCAACCGCACGCCCTTACGGCGAAACTGCTATCAAACCCTAACAAAATAGAAAAACTGACGCAAAATGTAAACAGTCTACAATTAATAGGCAACTATAATTTATATTACAAATATTTTATGTACAAAATATTAAAAATATTTTGGATACATTTTTATGGAGTTCATTCTCCCTATTCCTGTACTTGTATGTGTACTAGATATTTGGAGGTCATCGCATACCGTATACTGTTATTCCCGCAGATCCTTGGGTCCGGCAGATAATGTAGGGCTCCGAAACATGATTCTGTTACATACCTGTGATTAGCAACGAGTAGAAAGATTTAGATGAGTCGGGCAAAAGGGGTTGGGGATCTGGCGCCGGTCGACCACCATATTGTGATGTCACCACATCGGGTATGCGTAACCTTTGACCTTAAATTACCTTAAACCCCCCTCAAAAAATTACAAAAAAAATTACAAAATACAAAAAAAAAATTACAATTTTTTTTTTAATATTTGAAAACTATTTTCAACAATTATTAAAATATGTACATGTAGGAGGTTTGGGGTTCGATGACAGATGTATGGACTAAGCTCCCGGCGCGACTGGCTCTCACCAGTTAGCCAGTGTCCATCTCATCAATCATGTTACATTATTGATGACCTTGATCTTAACATTTGACATTTAATAATGTTGAAAACAAAAAATTCCAAAAAATCACATCGAATTTGAAAAAAAATAATTTAAAAATTTAAAACTGAGGTAAAAATAAAACTAACGTAACCCATCTGCCACCTTAGATCCAAGTGATCTTGACCGAAGACCTTGACCTTGGATGACTTTAAACCCAAAGATTTTGGGAATTTTTTTTTTAACTCCCCAAAAATTATAAAACAGCAAAAATATTATTTTAAAATATAATAAATTTATTAAAAATTTAATTAAAAATTTACAAAAAATTTAAATTTGGAATGTTCTGGTTTAGAGGGGACGGGGGACTGGAACCGGCCAGTCATCATGATATGAACCACCATATTGAATACAAGTGATTTTGAAGTTGACCTTTGACCTTGACTCCGTGATATTGTGTGAACTTAAACCCAAAAATTACAAAATTCTCAAAATAATTAAAATAAATATAAACTTCAAAAAGTTTATAAAATATTTTGAAAAATTATTTTAAAAATTGTTATTAAAAAGTTTTTGTAAAAAACTTACATTTCCGACGGTCCCCTCAGCACCACGTCCAGCAGACCACTGACGCTCGACAATGTTTCTCTATGGTGAATTAGTCGGTCCCCATCTAATCCCAATGTTCTCTTGTTTGATTATTTTTGATAGCTTCACCCCATAAAAATGTATTTTATTGGTTTATTACACACGCTAGTTCAACCCGCCACCGTTATTTCTCATTGGTTAATTAGTCGACACGTCTCCACCTCCCTAACCTTTGCTCATTCCATCGTATGCAGCCATCATGTTTTTATTCGTTTGTCATTTGTTTTAATTTTCAACACCTAGGTGACGCTAGTGCATTAATTATCGATTTCATAGCCAGAGGAGATGTCGAGTTACCCACCATGTTGGGTGTTGACCTTAAGATTAACCCAATGACACTGAACTCGAAAAATCGAGAAAAATCGCAGCCCATATGATTGTCAAAAACTAGCTGGTCACAACAATGGACCATACTGACTAACAATACTAATAAACGACTGACTGCACACAAAACCGACTCCATCCAAGACTAAATCCACCCAAGAATAACTCCACTCAAGACCAACTCCACCCAAGCTAACTCCACCCAAGATTAACTCCACCCAAGACTAACTCCACCAAAGACTAACTCCACCCAAGACGAATTCCACCCAAGACTGGTTCATGACGAGATTGACTCAGCCCAAGACAAACTCCTGAGGAGACCAGTTCCTACAAAACTGGCTAGACCAACCGACAACACTAACCTGCCATACCACCCACCTATACAATCAAACGATTATAGAAAATCTCGAAACCAAAACAAGTCTCCTAATAAGAGTCTCGTAGCTGACCTCTTCGCAGAAAATCTTCACAGAAACTTCGGTAAACATTTCTACCAGAGCTAACCATACCAAAGGGTTATACTTACTTACCAGGTCAACTTACCAGACCAGCAGACTAAGCCAACAGACCAAGCCAACCAACTAGTTGCGAAACATTCCTCAAAAACATTTTCCTCATTTCATTATTTCCCCATATAGAGCGTATCCATTTTAAACGACCCGAGAAAGGCATCATACTTCAGATCGAACCATAGCTCTCCTCCTACATGCACTCACATAAAAGTTATCTAAAACAGACCCTCTCAATTGGTTGTTTACACCACTGAATTAATAAGTCTTTCAGAGAAACATAAGGGGTTGTATAAGAAATTTAACAAACACAATGTATACATAAACTTAACTTGTTTACTTATTATAAACATTCTATCTTTCTAATTATTCTGTACATTTAATCTTTACATTTCTCAGATGTTTGCAGAGCACTAATAGTAGCCAGCTGTCTCACATGATATAACCCCGATCCTTCAGCTCATAGATGATTAATGATATTTCAACTATGCATGAGAGATCCCTGCTTTTTTAAAGGTCAATCAAATATCTGAGTCTATCAACAAGTTCATTCGGATCTTCGGGAAATATGTAACGAGCATTCTTGACTTCTTTTGCCTTCTTCACACCACTTGAAGGAAATTCGTTGGTGAAATGTGTGGAACGTCGAGAGAAACATCATCCGTCTCATCAGATATTTCATCAACACAGTCGCCATAGTCATTATCTTCAATACTATCTTTATGATCGTCTTCACCCCTTGTTTCTTCCTCAATATCAAGTTTACTTTTCTTTTTAGGAGTCACGCGGTCATCATCAGTATTTAGAGCTGACAACTGTTTGTTTTGAAGTTCGTTGATTTCACGCGAACGTCTTGCAAGTGCACATTCCACACATATCGACGATATGTCTCTCATTTCGTCATTAGAATTAACTGTCTCGTCATAATCGTCTTTGGAAACAGTACCCATCGATGCAACAGGGGGTATTGGCGACATCACTTGCTGGCTCCCAATAGACGAACCCTTGCAGATCTTGATGTGTTCCTTCATTATATCACCTTGCATAAATTACATGGGGTCATTGTCGTAATGCTTCATCATGCGAGTTCCCTCGTCGTCTGCGAACATTTTATGTAGTGTATTAACTGGAGGTAACGAAGTCATCACATGCTGTTACTCAGTGGGCGAGTGTTATCACGTCGAGTGAACTGTCTGGAACATTTATAGCAGCTAAGAAAAGCATGAGATGTGTTCTTCAAACAGTCACTCTTCTCATTTCCGCACAATGCAACTTTTACTGAAGGACTTGTCACTATAACAGCATTGTTTTCCGTGTATTTTTTGGGCAGTCGTTAAAGGTATGCATACACAGTCGTACATGACATTCTCGATTTCACATCGTCGGTGGCTTGCATCATCTTCAAGCATACATGAAGTCATGCACTTTACTACTACCGACTGACTCTTGCAGACAGACCCTTGCAGACTGACTCCTGCAGACTGACTCCTGCCGACTGACTCCTGCGACTTACTATTGCAATCTGACTCCTGCAGACTGACTCCTGCCAATATGTTACTTATTTGCCGGTTTCATTACAACTAAACTATGAGGCATGAGTATATTCATATATATATGCAGATAATTCACCGCATTCATTAAATGTAGTGTCGGGTATCAGCCATTTGTTATATGGCGCATAACCGATGCTGCTGATTTTTTAGGAATGTTTCGCAACTAGTTGGTTGGCTTGGTCTGTTGGCCTAGTCTGTTGGTCTGGAAGTTGGACTGGCAAGTTAGTATGACCCTTTGGTATGGTTAGCTCTGGTAGAAATGTTTACCGAAGTTTCTGTGAAGATTTTCTGCGAAGAGGTTAGCTACGAGACTCTTATTAGGAGACTTGTTTTGGTTTCGAAATTTTCTATGATCTTTTGATTGTATAGGTGGGTCGTATGGCAGGTTAGTCTTGTTGGTTGGTCTAGCCAGTTTTGTAGGAACTGGTCTCGTCAGGAGTTTGTCTTGGGCTGAGTCAATCTCGTCAGGAACCAGTCTTAGGCGGAATTCGTCTTGGGTGGAGTTAGTCCTGGGTGGAGATAGTCTTGAGTGGTGTTAGTCTTGGGTGGAGTTAGTCTTGGATAGAGTCGGTTTTGTGTGCAGTCAGTCGTTTATTAGTATTGTTAGTCAGTATGGTCCATTGTTGTGACCAGCTAGTTTTTGACAATCATATGGGTTGCGATTTTTCTCGATTTTTCGAGTTCAATGTCATTGGGTTAAGCTTAAGGTCAACACCCAACATGGTGGGTAACTCGACATCTCCTCTGGCTATGAAATCGATAATTAATGCACTAGCGTCACCTAGGTGTTGAAATTAAAACAAATGACAAACGAATAAAAACATGATGGCTGCATACGATGGAATGAGCAAAGGTTAGGGAGGTGGAGACGTGTCGACTAATTAACCAATGAGAAATAACGGTGGCGGGTTGAACTAGCGTGTGTAATAAACCAATAAAATACATTTTTATGGGGTGAAGCTATCAGAAATAATCAACCAAGAGAACATTGGGATTAGATGGGGACCGACTAATTCACCATAGAGAAACATTGGCGAGCGTCAGTGGTCTGCTGAACGTGGTGCTGACGAAACCTTCCGAAATGTATGTTTTTTAAATAAACTTTTTAATAACAATATTTTATTTTTAATACATTTTGCAATTTTATAAACATTTTTATTATTTCGAGAATTTGGGGGATTCAGGTCTACAAGGTCACAGGGCCAAGATAAAAGGTCAAGTTCAAGGTCAATTGTATGCTATATGGTGGTTGGATGATGTCATATAGTGGTGGCTGGTCAGTTCCAGTCCCCCGTCACCTCTAGGCCAATACATTCTAAATGTAATTATTTTTATAAATTTTTCAAATTAAATTTTAAATAAATTTGTTTTATTTTAACTATTATTTTAAGCATCTTTTATAGTCTTTAGAGGGAATTTTTTTGTGTCAAGGTCAAGGTCACTTGGATCCAAGGTGGCAGTTGTGTTATGTCAGTGTAATTTTTATCTAGTTTGTTAATTTTTTCAAAGAAATTTTGCTATTTTTTGGAATATTTTTGTTTTCAAGGTCATCCAAGGCCAATGTCTAAATTAAAGGTCAAGGTCATCAACATCTAACATTTTTTGAAGAGTAGTACACTGGCCCACTGGCGAGGGCCTGTCGTGTCGGAAGCTTAGTCGATCCACCTGTAATCGAAACCCGAACCTCCTACATAATTTAAATAGTTTTTAATTTTTTTATATATTTTTTAATTATCTATAATTTTTTTGGGGGATTTTATCATTTTTCTGCTTTTTTTTTTTTTAGATTTGTTCTGTTCGGTGTTATAATTTTGGTCATGGGTACAGGGTCAAGAAAACGGGTCAAGGTCAAACGTTGCGCAGACCCAATATGGTGGTCGGGTGACGTCACAACGTGGCGGTTGGCTGGCGCCGGACCCCCAGCCCCTTATGCCCGACTCATCTAAATCATTATACTGAGATGGATATTTGTATATGCGTTAGTTTTTTTTTCAGTTTAGAATTTTATTCTTTAAAAAAATGTTTTAAAGTTAATCGCAGTTGACTTACTTAAAAAAAATTAAATCACCACTTGTGGCTGTAATGTCTTCCTGGTTCCTATGTAGTTTAGATTAAGGAATTATACTCGTAATCATACTCGTTCTGTCCTGCGGGAAGCACGAAGCCGTAGATTGTTAAACTCGAAAATATACCAAAACTATTCATTAGGTCTACATGGTCTTACGAAACGCTTTAAAAGCCCTCTTGTAAACACTGCGTAGTGAAACATGACGATAGTAACTGATCTACTAAAAAAAAATTAATTGATTTTTATTAGAAATTTGTTAAGGGCCAATGTACGTATTTTTTTTATTTTGAGTTTTGAACAGTTTCTTGCTAGTGCAGAACAAGCATGTGTACATTATAGAATTATTTTTTCCGATTATGAAGTATGAACTTGTTTTATACGTTTGCTTCTGGATTCAACACACTTCAGCCGAAGTTAATTTAAACTTTCAGATAAAAATAGCTTGCCTTCTTATCACAATTGTTGCCCTTTTTTTATGCGGTAGATAGCAGCCTTTCTCACTGGCAACAGGGTATAAGCTCTAGAGACCACACTAACTTTAAAAAACAAGAATAATGCGTGGCCACCTTACAATGAAAGAAATGTACACAACATTAGATTGTGAAGGGAAAATTCTTGAATATTCTACGAGAACCTCCAACGAGTGTTAATTTGGACGTGAAAAACCATTTAGTAGGTGCAAGAGACTTGAATGCAAGGATTGGCAACGCATCAGTAGATTTTAGTCTCTATAAACTATAACTCCCAAGGTACTACAGTTAAAGAAACATCTCAAGTACTAAATATATTTTTTCACGAAAAGAACATAACAAATATGCGGCGACAGCCAGAGGTTCTGGAAGTGACACCGCCTAAATTATAACTCTCTTAAACACAGCAGAACGAGTAGAAAACAACGTAAGTACTTAGTGCAGAGTACACTAGAGGTGATCTTGGCATATCAACCAGCAGGAAGAATATATTCAGACCGTCGACAGAAACTGAACAGAAATTAATCAAACCAATCCAGACCTGCTACTACCAAATCAGCTACAAAGCTGAGGTCGCTATGGCGTCACCTTTGAATCATAAGTTTCTGGATTCGAATCTCGAGAAAAGCACACGTGTATGTATGCCGATTCTTGATGTAATTCTGGGTTACTTCACTGTGCAATCCGCCCTCCTACTGACACACCAGCCGGGGCGTTGTTAAACTCAATCGGCGAAAGAGAACATAAATAAAACTCTAAGAAAAAAAAAATAATATCCAAGAACCAGCAGTTGAAAATCTTTAAGGGCTCCATCTGGCTGGCGTATTCAGTGCGTTGCAGAGGTTTGGCAGAAAACACACGATTAAATAAAGATTCGATATTTTGCAGTGGTGACTGAACATGAAAACAGTTTAAGGAACACTTCGTGCCCAAGGACAATTTTCGTGTTCTCGCTTCATCTCCAAGGTTGATAATTTTTTTTTGAATGAAAATGGCAAAAACGGGTGTTTCCAGAACTAATTTTAGCTGCCAAAGTTTATATACAGAAACTTTCGAGTTGTGTTTTAGACACGCATCATACTTTTATCTCTATTAGCGTGCCGTAAAACTATAGGGTCACCGCTTTAAATCACGTTCAGGTGAGTCGACGACGAAAAGCCTGTTGAGCGCCTTGCGGGTAGAGACAATGAGGCCAGCGGTGAGTGTGCAAGAGTCGGACTAGCCTTTAGAGGCCTTGAACGCGCAAAATAGCTGCAGGCAGGCGGAACACTAACACCTTCGCACAGCCGACACTTAACAACAGACAGCCAGAAACAGACATGAAAAGAGTATGGAACCATATCACGAGTGTGATCATAAAAAGAGCACCTCCAGTACGGGGGGAAAAATCAGGAACAGTGTACATATCTCCAAGCGTGTTTCCGGGTTCTTATCCCGAATTAAGGCCATATTTCACGATAATTTTTATTTCATTATCTGAAAGAGATTTTTATTAGGGCCACATAAATGTACATATTTGTAGTCAAATGATTATAGTTTACAAAATACAGCACCAAAAAATCGAAAATTTCGAATTATTGAGCCCAGGTTTCTATGCTCTTAATTAACTTTGCCAAATAAATAACATGTAATGTGGTCTATATAATATACACAACATGTTGATTAATTATCGAGGATATTTAACAATGGGTACTCGGGTACTGGTATCCTGAATCTCTTTTAAAATAGGCATTGGTGTTTTTGCCAACGCTTTTTTATTCTTCCAAGAGAAACTAATACATACGATTTTATTTCGAAATTTTACAAAATAATTTGAGACGAATCGACAAATTACTGAACAGTGGTTCCCTAAATAGAGATTGCTAGTTTGTGGGAGTTTGAGTGCAATATCATCCTCTTTCCTTACGAAAACAGCTGGTGTCATTTTACTACTGTAAAAATTTGAATCTCGGGGTTGAAATCCAAACTTTTATAACGGAAATGAATTAGCTCATTTGAAACAACAAAAACAGTTTTGGTTGCGCAGTCAATTGAACGGTTCCCGACAAAACATCTACTGAGCTTGAAATGGTACGATTATTTGGCTGCCATGCAAACTGTGGCAACGACGCAAAGTTTTACATTGTTTTCTTTTTATGAAATGCGATGACATCACTCATCAAATTGTCACAAATGTCAGATTTTTCAAGAAATCAAAGGAATTTGTTGTTTCATCGAAAGCAGCTGCTTATTATTTTTAATAAACTCATTTTAAAATTTAATTTCTAAGGATAAATAAATATTGTTGGTCATAAGTCTTTATTTTTCTTTCTCATTTTGCATAAGGAATCATTTCACAGTCTCCTGACCTGCCGTTCTGAATAATCGTATATGAGAAACCATACTGTTGTAAAACACCTAGTAAGAAATGTTCACAAGGAAAGTTTGATCATTCATTTAAAAAAACACACACACAAGCCCTGCGCTTTATAGAATGAAATTTACGTGAACGACTAGAGAGGTATTCTATAAAAATAATGAGTAATGGAATAAATAAAAGAAATAAAGGGCAAAAATAAATTTTAATGGCACTAATTATTGTACTGAACCCTGCAACAATGCATAACTGGAGTAAATGCTGAACGAAATAAATACAAACGTGTGGATATTTTATAGAAATCCAAAAACATAAAAAGCCGCTTTTACATATGGTACCCCCAAATTTTAAAAATTTTAAATATGTGCTGACTGCATTAAAACATACAAGAGGACCAGAACACCGCAAGAGTGATATGTCTTTAATTTTAATAAATTAGACGAGAAGATTTTGGTGACTCTCAATTATTTTGATAACTGTAGGGTAAAATCTGTATTCCATAATAATAGCGAGGCAGTGAAAACTCTGACCTTGATTACAAAAAAAAATACGTTACCAAAAAGCAAAAAATCATACGTTTTAGGCCTACTTTATGGATAACAAAAACATGCGTGTAACTCTTAAAACTATGGAAAATCGTGCCACACTATAAAATACTATTTTTCATACACACACACACAGCATCTAAATGAATTGTGACAGGTAATAATTTCAAAAAAATGTACCAAGATGTAAGTTAGACAAGGCTTGATGTTTGTCGCCATTGTTACTTAATATTTATATTAACAGTATATTTAGAAAGTGTAAAAAAAAAAAAAAATTTAATGAGGCCGTCAGAAAATAACCGATGATATTCACAGTATAAGAAAATATAGGCCTACATAATATAATAGAGAATAGGTAGGGCAGGAGATCTAAGCAGAACAAACAATGACAGATTATTACTTAAAATGTTGATAAACGATTGACCAGAAGTGGAAGAGATGTTGGTCGACTCTGGAAAACACGGTTGTTGGGAGTCGGAAAAGGTCACAAGTTTCTAACCTCGAAAGAGACGGCGCAATGCCGACAAAAAAATCTATTATGTGCGTCTCCATTGTTTCTGACAAGAAGGTTACCATAATAGCTGTCCATGGCGCATAAAACACGTCCTCAATTGTTCAGTTCAGGCATTCCGAAAGAAAATCACCGGGTGTTTTGAAATCCGAATTTCTTTTGTCTTGGAGCCTGATCGCTTGAGGATTTTACACGGAAGCAACTAGTTGTCCCGATCACGCCTTAATACAATACCACTCTAAAAGCTGCAGAGTTTTCGCGATCACTGCATTAAACGTTAACGTCTTGACGTTTTAGTATTACTCAATGTAATATAGAAAGCCATGTCGGGGTCATGGCTTTCGACATGGCTCATGGCGGTCGACATCTAATAAGTTCTGGCAGTTCTTTACAATCAAACTATTTCGTATTCACGACGTGAATAAAAGGCTTTTGGACTGTACAATTTTAGATGAAGGTCATATGCAATACCTGCGTGAATTCATGATGGAAGATAATTACAAAATGTCGATGCTAAATTTTTTGTCGTTTGTAAAATACAAATATTTGTGTAATCCATCTCATAAGCAACTTTAAATTCCAAAATCAGTGATCCTTTGAGGATTAATTTCGAGGTTAATGCACATTTGAACCAAATGGGGAAAATACTAATCGATCGCGTAGATACGATTCCGATTTTCAGACGCCACGGATTGGCGTTCGGTGTACAAATGCAAATGGAGGTTTACGTTAGTAGGTAAGATTTCCACAGTTTAGTTAACAGTCATAAATGCATATTTTAGAAAAAAAATCAATAAATATAAAACTTGACTATTAGTGGGTGAAACGGAACAGAAACGGAAACTGGCTTCAATGTTCCTGCATCTAACACACTGTGGCAGGAAGGATTGATGTATAAGCTCACTTTCAAAACCCACTACGAGTGCACGCTTAATCATTCTGTGTGTTTGGCAGCAGGTTTATTTATTGCGACGTAATTCAATACCCACGGGCTCACAGTTCCCTCCCACTAGTATAAGCTGCTAACGGATAATGGAGCACTTTTGGATTCAATTTTCGAAAAAGTTCCTGCTTCTAACTGCTTGTTTTTTAACGGGTACTATTTCTGATGCGCTGTCAGCGAAATTCGCAACGATGTTGGAAAAGCATACTTCCATGTTTAAACGTCATATGGCGTTTTTGGTTTATTAAATGGTTACGTGACCCAAGTTAGTATAAAATGGTGACGTATTTGGTAGTGTTGTATTTACTTGTTAGTCTGTAACGAAATTTACTAAAAACTAATTTACGAAATCCCAAATCGCCGCCATATTTTTCAACTTTATGAGGCATACAAAACTGCAGAGATAGCTTCATACTGTACACATACGTATACATTTTTTTTAACGAATTTTTATAACTGAATTAATATATATTTAAATAAATAACTCTATGCAAGGTGTGGAGAGTGGAGAGGTTTGGGTGGGTCTTAACATTTAAGTCTCGAGAGCCGATGAGGGTGAAATGAGGTGAGTACGGAGCAGCGCAGAAGGCAAGGGAGGGGAAAACGGGATATCCCAGAGAAAACACGCCGACCAGCGGCATCGTTCGGCACGATTCTCTTATGCGAAAATCCGAGAGCGACCCCACCGGGATCGAACCCGGATTGTCTAGGTGGGAGGCGGGTAGTCGGACCACTACAACACCGCGTAAATATGTATGAATTTAATTCCAATAGCACGTTTACTATAGTCTCGTGGAAATGCCATGCCAGTACTAATTACTAAAATTTAAATTGGAACAGGACCTAAGATACATACGGTGGAGTGATACAAAGTGGGCAGTAAAATATATCCTCACGACTTTCAACATTTTTCAATTTACCGTGAACATCGTATATTGAATAGCTGAGTGCTTACTTGCTAGAATATAATAAAACGACTTTTACGAAGAGAGACTTTGTACATATCTTGAGGTAGCCAGTGACATACGCTTCTTACCTAAACTGTTTCAGTTGCGTCAATTGATTAATATTTTATTCATAAATTATCCCTGAGGCGTGAATGAAGGCCATTGAGAGAGTATTGTATCTTTAAAAAAATCATTAAAACGGTGTTAGAAAACATAATTTTACTTTGATTATGGATTATGTTCAACTTTTTATCAATATTAAGAAAATATAATATAAAAACAATGTTGGCCGACCCATTTCGGCAGAAGGAAGTTTTCTTTCGGTTTTCGACAAATCCCTGTGACGTATACTACCTGCACTGCTATCCAGACAACTGTGACTGCGTAGCTATCTTGAAATCAAGATCCGTAAACACAGTTTCATTTGGGATTTAATTAGTATTTGTAAATGTAGCAGTTGTGACGCCTTAGGTGTGTATATACGATAAATGATAACTTAAACTGTTTAAAAGGATAAAAAATGATAAAAGGCAACTGCAGAGCAAAACAACCAGCTGGCCTGAATCCATAACCTCCTGAATGCTTTGCAGCTCAGTTCCAACAGCCTACAGCTTTGGAACAATAAAAGCTCACACTCAAACGAGGCTGTCGTCGACTTTTCGTGATCTGCTTCTATTTCGCCACGAAACATGCACTCTACTGATTAAATCTCCGAAGCTCAGTACACTCGGACATCTTTCTTGCACAAGAAAGTAGACGTAGAAGGTGAAAAATAAAAATAATACTAACGCGTATTCTAGCTATTATGCAAGAAATTGTGTGATCAATACACACCGCACTAGTTGGCTAGCAAGAAAGTGTTAAAATAATGTTTGACGTTTCTGTCATGGAAGCTACATTTAGAGTACTGGATGAAATTTATGCACTAACGGCGGATGAACTAATATAAAAATTCCAATAGAATTAGGTTAATTTTTTCGCATCCAATAAACAAACAACCGGTTATCACAAGCGGCTATACAGGCAGCGATGCGACGAGGCATTATACAGGTGGCGGGCAGTGTCCCGAGGCACATGCCACCATGCTTCCTGCAACTGCACACGTAGACACGTAGATTAGCCAGTGTTTAGGCGGGTGGTTGAGGGTGGCGCAAGCGTCGCCCCCGTCATATCCCTCACGTGTTCAATAGTGGACAAATCTGGAGACCTGGCAGGCCAAGGAATTGTGTCCACATCTTGTAAAGCCTGATGGGCGATGCGAGCTGTATGGGAAACAAGCAACATTTTGCTACATGATAACGTTGGGTTTGCTGCGCAAAAAACGGCATAAAATGTGGCCGCAGAAGCTCATTGACACATCGATGTGCTGTATCCGTGCCTTTAACAAACACGAGACGTGACCGGGAGTAGTAACTGATTGCACCGCGTACCATAACACCTGGTGCACGGGCGTATGGCGTTCACGAATCAGTGCAGGATCGCTGCGTTCCTCACAGTGGTGCCAAACCCTGCTGCAACCATCATCTGCACTAAGATTGAAGTGAGATTAGAACATTCCTTTGTCCAATGCCATTCCTTTGTCCAATGTCAACGTTCCTGGTAAAGACTGTTCACGGTAAACTGAGCATTTTTTAAAGCCCTGTTTAAGATATACTAGTATGTACATTGTGTATTCTTCCACTTTATGTACAATTAACATTGCCATAGGCCTGATCACTTTATTCATGCGCTGGCTAAGTGAAATTATAAAACTGTCATAAAAGTAATTACAAATTTTTTGATTCTTACAGTTGGGCCTATATGCGTAAAAAAAGTAAAATAAAAAAATTACTGTTCAAAAATATTTACTTGGCACTTTTAATTCAACGTTAAGAAATAAAACTATTTTTTCTCCGCTGTTGCCAACTTAACTGAGCGCATGCCAGTCCATGTGTACGTTAAAATATATGCAGGTAGGAGCAGTCATTCTTCAGAGGTTGATTTCAAAAGTGTTCAGATAATCCTGAACAGCCTATACCATTGAGGGTGTGCCGCACGATACAGAGGGCTCAAAAGCAAACGGCGACGAATTGTTCTTATTGAGACCGGAAAATGCAGTGCAGGTCCCACAGACAGCAGGTTCTCTCTGGATGTGGGTGCCACGTACTGCTACTGCACCTCGGCGGATACGACGATCTTCTCTATCTGCAGTGCGTCTGGCAGGATCAGTACCTGATCCACGTGACGTACCACCTGTACGTATCCACGCCTGCACACATCGTGTCACAGTAGCGACTGCACGGCCAATATGGATGGCTAAACGACGAGTCCACCACCTGTCGTGCAGTCCGACCATGCGACCTGCTCAGATGAGTCAGGGTGGCAACATTCTTCGCGAGCACGACGTCGCGGCATACTTATCTGCATACTTATCTGACACTCAACACGCACATTTGTGTCTCTCCGCCCTGCTGTATGGTCCTTTTAAGAAATGGGTGCTGGTCACAAGCACTTCCTATATCATATGATGCAGTGACGTTTCTGCGACGTCATTTTAACCATTCGCATTGCATAATTCTTGTTCTGTGTATGCGGTTTTAATTTTATTACAAATTGACGACACCTTATAGGTTCCATATCCAGCAATGCGCACGTGTGTGTTTATATACTACTAATATTATAAATGCGAAAGTCTGTGTGCGTGTGAGTTTTTTACCACTCAGCTCCATAACGGCTGAACGGATTTTGATGACATTTGGTATGTAGGTACTTTAGATCCTAGAATAGGACATAGGACACTTTTTATCCCGGTAAATTGTACGGGTTCTGTATAATAACAACAAAACGTAATTCTGCAACGGATGGGAACGTGACCGAACTCAGCTCCATAACGACTGAACGAATTTTTGATGAAATTTGGTATGTAGGTACTTTAGGTCCTGGAATAGGACACAGGACACTTTTTATCCCGGAAAATTGTACGGTTCCTGTGGAAAAACAACAAAACGTAGTTTTGCAACGGCTGGGAACGTGACCGAAATATTTTTTTCCTCTTGTGTCAGAGTTTATCAGGCCGCCCAAGGACCTCTGAAATGGATTAACGACTGCTATCAGTCGATAACAACCGTGACAGAATATTTAACGTGCCCTCCGAAGCCCGGAAGCGCTAAGATGTTATGCCACTAAACGGTCACCCATCCAAATGTGTGCCGCTGGGAACGTTGCTTAACTCTGGTGATCGATTAAGACCCCTCAGCCAAGCGCAAAAGGTAGTACCTAGGTGCATTTGTTTCTAAAACTACAACTTGATGAAACTCACGTTTTTATTTTCATGCATCGACGCTGGAAAGCGGAAATGTGGCAATTACGCGATAGTTTCACAGATACACTCCAAAAACAATACCCTACCTCTTGGCTACCGGGTAAAAAATATTCCTTCCCTTTCGGTTGCCGTAATCTGTTAAAAACCTAGGCCAACATAGCATAATTTTATAATTCTGTTTTCACATAAATTAATTGTCTTTTCTAAATTTATTTATTAGTGTATAACTGTAAAATTCAATTGTACCCGGGCGAAGCCGGGCCGGTTCGCTAGTGTGTATATATGTATATGTATGTATGCGTATAAACACACACATTATTTACAATCATAACTATGATTGCCGGGCATAAATACATTAAGAAGACATAAAAAATCTAAAATGTATTCGTTATCTATATGCACAAAATAATTACTATTTGTTTACATTTTTCTACTTAAGTAAAATTACTATGCTTAAGACTCATCAGTTTTGTGCTTATCATGCGTGACAAACTGTTTCTGTCAGCAAGGCAAAGTAACTCATTTTCTTTTGTACCTGCGTTAATCCATTTACGATGCTAGAACGGTTAGTTACGTTTGCACGCGAGAGTACAAAGCGACAATAAAGTATTTTTTTTTTGTCAATCCAGCTTTGTTATTGTAGGCTTATCGAGAGCTCCATCAGGTGTCCCTGGGCCAGTTCGCTGGCCAGTTCGAGGTCATTTCAGACACACGAACAAACCAACACACACAGCCACGTGCTGTAAAATACAGGTTTGATCTAGCCAACAAAATATCCGTTTTATATCGTCAAATAAATATCTAGTTTTTCGCTGCACAAAATTTTGAAATACAATAAAATTTAGTATTTTTTTTAAGTCAAATAAAATATACATTTGGGATGATATCATCCTCTTTTTTTTGTGCCTATACCTTCTTTCTCGAAACGAAATATTTGGTTGAACCTGCGTACTTATCTGACCTTAAAAAATTAGTAGGCCTAATTTTGTTCTCGCAAAGAAAATTTTTCTCAGTGTGATAACTGAATAAAATGTGGCTTACATAATGAAATGTGTTCATAATAATTTTTATTGTTACTACTGGGCTTGACAGTTCGTTCAGAAATTTTCGAAAACTTGGTGGTCGTTGACACGTTATGGTGTTTATTTTAAACTGAAGCTTCTCATTTGTGTTTCTACCCCGCCCAAAAATTGTAAATTAATTAATAGCTTGACGGATGCGCTGTTCCTTTAATAAAAGTTAATTTCTCTGAGACTAACGCAACGCGAGACGTGTTGATTCAGCGTGTAAGGTATGGTGTCTGGAACTAAGTCAGCTTGCAGATAGTTTGCTCACAGCATGTATTTACATTGTCTTTAATGAACCTTGCAAACTGCACGATGTTTTTTATCGCATGACCTAATTTTCAAACCCCAAGCTCCAGCTGTTTACCAGTGAATACAAAACTGAAAACTATTGTCGACCTAAATAAATTTAACCTGACCGCATTATTCTGATTTTCCTAACCAAGTCTATATTGTAATTGTGACACTTTTAAAATAAATATATATATATATATATATATATATTTCTTTCTTTTGTAAACAGAGTAACTTGATTCGACGTAAAGAAGAAAGTTGCTACATAATAATAAATTATTGAATCCTAAATTGTCGCTCTAAATTAAACTAATTTTACCATATTGTTCCACTTCTCCTTAAGAAGCGTACACCGTAACTGGGATATTTGTTGGTTTTATAAACAGAGGAACTTCTAATTAACCCTAAGGAAATAAGTGACTGCAATACAATAAATATATTAATAATAAATTATACAACAAAATACATAAAATAAAAAATGTACTGCTAGTTCTAATGAGTACGTAATATTTTCCCGCAATACGATATGTGTTGAACATCACGTCAGATTTTGGGTAGAATTAACATGAGTTTAAAATTATTTATAGAATTTTTGCATTAATGTTAGTATTTTCAGTACGAGCAGAGACAAATAAAGACGTAGTGGTCCACGCGTTTACAGTATAAAGAAAAATATAAATACATTTTTGTAAAGTTTTAAGTGCATGTACGTAATTTAAAACTGAACGCGCCATATAGCTAAAATGGTGCAGGCCACACAAACGCATCTGCAAGTACGGTTCCGAAAATGTAAATGACGGGGAGGTGCTACGGTGAGAGAACAAGAACACTTACCTTGTCGAAGCCGAGTCACAAGCCCAGGTTGCGCGTGAACGACAGCGACAAGCTACACCATCCACTCGCGATCGCGGCTCGCGGCGAACTGAGAGCAACTTCCTCCCCGGCAGCTGATGCCAGTGTCACGGCCTAGCCGGCCGCAGGCTGGTCTTGTGCTGCAGACACTTCTACGCCCCTCCACACCACTCGTCCGCGCTCGGGCCACCGTAACGCCACACCGAGACCCACGTACACGTGATATAGTCTGTCCGTGGTATAACGTGCTTGGCTGTTTCCTTAATATGTCATGTATCAAAGGCGTTTTATACACCTGTTAACATGAAATGATAGCTATTATTTTTGGTTAAACTGGCCTATTACTTATATTTTATATATAAATTATAATATATATTATGAATATGAATAAAAACAGAGAAAATAGGTGTGTTGGTAATACCTAGTAAGAAATAAAATAGTTATCATGCAAAATGTTATTAAATGGAGTGCGCACAAATGCAGTGCTTTGTTACTTCTCTGTAATGTTTCGACACTTACTTGGGCTTTGTTTGCCTGAAAGTAGAACTTCAGCAGGTTTTCAGAAAAGTTGCAAGTAACCGTTAATGGACTACAGTGTAGTGATCAGGCAAATCGTCTACCGCCACGGCGGACCGAGGTTGATACCCGGCGGAGTATGCCTATGAGAAACGTGGCGGGCGTTAAGACCCTGTCATACTGTCAAATTTTAGCCTTCAACTATATTTGACAATTTAATTTGAAGACAAAATATATCCATCAAATTTTTCCTTCCAACAAATTTTATCAAATAATCTTGAATGTGTTTGAAAATGTGTCACACGTCAAATTTTTTTCTGGGAGCATCTAAATTGAATTATATTTTAAAAATTATTTTCATGGTTAGATATTGCTTTTGTTTACAGGAATAAATATAAGGAATGTTGTTATTTATTTTCACTTCTTTACTTAATTCAAATCTTTTATTTATGAGAGATGTTTCCTGCACAATGAAATCGTAATATTATGTGCAGTATTCACTTAAAATAGCATTCATGCTCAGACAGCTTCTACATAAATTAATTCTCTTCATAATCTACTTCGTTTCCAGCAATTGTCCGTTAGTTTAAAGTTTCTTGACGTCCATTTTTGTCGTCCACCTTTCTGATTAGCTGGGACCCCCAAACACCAAATAAATTTTTGAACCGGTCCAATCTTTAAATGTTTGATGGAAACTGAAGCCTTCTAACTTTCTCAGACAAGTATGGCGGTGTTTATGACGTTTCGATGATATCATAACTGTCCAACTTTATTTGAAAAAACTCCTTGGAAGCAGTATGATGGAAAAATTAGACAGTTAGATATGGGTTTTACGGTTGTCCAGTTGGTAGTGTCAGAACACTCTCTTTTCCCCATATATCTCCATTCCCTCGCTGCTTAATATTAATTAACCTTAGCTATAGACCCGCTAACATGGAGCTCGAACTGCGTTTCAGAGTGTTTGATATGCATATTTTCCGTGAAACTGTTAAACGTACGTCCAATGTGCTGAACTACAAGAAAAACACTTCTGACGTGACCTGTTTTTCAAGACGTCGCACACATTAGAAACACAATTTCAGAGCATTCCCGAATACCTATAAACGACCATTTCAAAGAGCTGTATCTCGAAATGTATGCGTCAGTTACATACGAAAATACTCAAGAGCCCTGCATGGAACCTTGCTACAGACTTTACAACAATACAATAATGTGGTCACTGCTTAAAGTGGTGTGGAGGGGTTTCGGTGGCTCTTAACATCGAGGTCTTGAGAGCCGAATTCCATAGATACACGTAGCATGGCGAGAACACTGCACGCCAGTTCAGAGCGGGGCCGCGGTGGCTGAGCGGTTAGCCTGCTCGCCTCCCACCAAGGCGAACCGGGTTCAGTCCCCGGCCGGTTCAACTCCCGGATTTCACTCAGTTCAGAGCTTTGCGATTGGTGGCGATGGTGAACTCGATACGTTAATGGCCGGTTGCATAATTGAGGTTCATCTCTAGATCCGAGATCATATCCGAACTTTATCTAAGATCGACACAGAAAGCCGTTGCGCCATTCGAGTTTAGAGCATGACTGAAGATCGAGATGAACTTCATTTCTAACCGCCGATTATGGTGGTCCGAAATCTGTATCCGAAATCGTAGAAGTGTCTAATGCCCGGTTGCACCATTGAGGTTCAGCAATTATCTAGGACCAAATACCGCCTTGATCCTGGTTCAGCACATTTGGCTGTTGCACCATTGTGTTCGGCGCGCCGAACTAAGATCAATTTGACATCGCCCTGAACCGTGCATTTTGGCGATTCAGGGGGATGATCTCAAATCAAGTAAATACGAGTGCTTTATTTTAAAATGTCAAATTTATATTGAAAATAATAAAAATTTGTGTTGAATATAGGTTATGTGAAGATAAAAGCACTGTTAAATATATGTAGTTACTAAAAAAAATTAACTTGGTAACATTTAAATCCTTTAAAGATGGAATCGTTTGTTTTTACTGTTGTAGAATGTAAATTTAAACATTTTACAAAGGCTTAAAATAGAATGCATTTATTAAATTAAACATGGTATTAATGTTCTGTAAAGAGAAAACGAAATTCGTGCTCGTCCCTCCGAGTAAACAAAACCGAAAAATGGAAAAGCCATTCACAATATCAGAAACAGTCCTAATTTTTCGCACGAGCTAAATCTCACGTCAAATTTTTTTCTCACGATAGAGCAGCCGTAGCCGACAAATGTAGTTTAAAAATATGCCAACAGACAGCACTACATACAATT
>NQII01000268.1:798476-882689 GCA_002778355.1 Clitarchus hookeri
CAACTAACAAGAACCCTGGCACATATAAGAAGTACGCTGTGGATGGCGCCTTCCTCCCACTCCCTCCCACAACAGAAGTGAGACACGTGTAGGAACTTAGGGAGGGAGCCGAGAAAGAATATAAGCAAATTTACGAGAGAGGTGGAATTCAGTCGTTATCACCGCACAGAGAGGTAAGTTCGTCAGTACCGCACAGAGAGACCAGTTAGGCAGTTCGTTATCATCACACAGAGAAGTCAGCCGTGCCGAGAGAGTAAGTCAGCGCAACAGGTACCAAGGCCAGGGGAGATCGGTCCTCCGGCCACGTCAGTTCGCAAATACAGTCGAAGCAACGAGCAGCAGGTGGCGTGGAGTTCGGTACCACCACCCTGGGATGCACAGGTAGTCAGTCGCGACATTAAGGGGTCAGCCGTATCGGAACGCGAAACGCGAAGCGAGGGGCAGAATCATAGACAGTCCCCAGAGACACGTTGGACGAGTAGTTTAACCATGCCAGTACGCGAGTCAGTCAGTCAAGTCAGTCAGTTACCAGTCACCAGTCTATCAGTACAATGCACCGAGAAGGCAGAGTCGAGTGGTGAGCTTCAACGAGAAGTGCCATGTCGAGCTAGTGAGAAAGTCCAGTGCAGCCCATAGCCGAGAAGGACGGGTGGAGGCCCCCTCAGGGTCCCTAGCCGGGATGTGTTAGGGAAGAAAGTAGTCAGTTACTACCCTACACCGAGAATGGGAGCGAGTGGTGAGCTTCAACGAGAAGTGCCACGTCGAGAGAAAGCCAGCCGCGTGCAACAAGCCAACCACAGAGGGCCTTTAACTGTGCCATCCAGCTCACCAGACCTCATCAACTGCCGGAACGTATACGGGCCATCCAACTCACCAGACCTCAACTGCCGGATTAACTACCACGCAACATGTGCAGATAAGTAACCTCGTCGTCACTCAGGGACCTTTCCTGTCGCCTAATGCGCCTAAAGCGTCGGAAACGTAGCCAGAAAAGTGTATTCAGCCCTTCAGGCCTGAACTCGCAGGGCGTTAAAGTATGAGTAAATTCTCAGCTCAAGGTGCCGGGAAAGTATGTATAAAGTCCCGCAACAGTGCTGGGAATGTGTAAATGAATTCCCGTTAAATAAACCTGTTAAAAACTAAGAAGTCGTGATGAAGTCATGGTGTGATATACCCTCAACCTTCAAGGCACCTATAGTCTGTGCCACTGAACATTAAACCTAGACCCTACGAACCATTCTGTACACCACAGGTGAGGAGTAGCGTCAACGTAAGGGTGGCCACAAGCACGCATATAAACGCATCATTGCCTCTATGCCGAGAGACTTGATCTCTAGCGCATCTTTCGGTCGGCCGAGGGTCTATACGGGACCTTCAGTACGGTCCCAGTACTTACAACAAATACAAAGATTTTTTGTGCAGAAAGATTTCTGCTTAAATATGCAAGTGAAGGTATGTATTTTAGTCGTCTTAAACCTCTAAATAAAATACCAAAGAAACTAAAAGAGATTAATGTACTTAAGAAGGTGAAAAGTTTATTAAAAATCCTTTCTTAAGCACATGCTACTAGGAATGCCCACATAAGTGACGTGTGCATATTTCGTCTGTGATTATATTAGGAGGCAAAGAATGTGTGGTTTTCTTACAAGGGGTTTCAAAATATTGCCTGAATGTTGAGTTGAATAAGATTTGTATGTTTGGAAGATCCGAGTGTCTGTTGTAGGTGTCGGAATACTTTAACAAATTCATAAAACGGCTTCACTTGAGTATGACGAATTAAAGTGCTGATTCCATGTGGACGGAACAAGTCTTAATGACTTGCTGTTGTGGGAAACACGTAAGTATCTCAGTATGACCTTTTTCAAAATAACTGACATTTAAAAAAAGGAATTTACGCTGAATAAACAATAGAATACACAACACATTTATAAATAGCAAAGAACAAAAAACGCACACATAAAACTCTTAAAAATCAAATAGTTCCATTACATTACGGAATATTTAGTAATCGTGCTCATAAAGATCAGTTTTTAATACAAACCAAGATTGTGGACAACTCTTGCATTTTATTTTGCAAGAAATATTACTCGCATTTGTGGTGCCCAATTTATTGAACTTTTTCATATTCACCTCTAGCTTCTAGTGAGTTAAAACCACAAATTTCAATTAGTGTAAAGTTTATCATAACAGGTCACCACTACTTGTATTATGTTATTTTAAAAAGGAAGTTATTAAGGAGCAAAAGGCTTTGCTGGTTTCAAAATTAAAATGTTGACTCAAATATTGGAGTTAACCATGCCCTGGATGAAATTCAATATTTAACAGTTCTTGACTCTAGTACACTCGAAAGCTCTAGTTATTGTTCTAAAAGCAGAAATTAAGAGCATATTCCAAGTTTCAAATAAGTGAAAGTTCGTCTCCGTTGAATTAATTGGGTAGTAAAAGTGCAAGACTCAGTATCACGCAGTTGCAATGAAAAAACAGGCCAAACCTTACGTTTCGACGTCCCAAAGAACAGTAAACCGAGCACGGCATCACTGTTTTGTAGCAAGATGTCGATGATACTGTGACGAATACCACTAAAAAGTGTTAGACAAATGTATGCTTTCAAGCATCTTCGGATCTCGCCCATGCAGAAACACTTTACTATCACGCCTCTCGTAAACGTGACACCGAATTCAGTATATGTAGCCTTGCAAATTGAACCTTTAATTACGATAGGCTACTGCTTTGACAGTCGGAATTATATTAACAATGTTAGAATTAAAATTACTTTAGACAAACTCCAAAGATAATCACAAAAGTGAATACATTTTCTCAATAAATCAGCTTAGGAATGCTTTCCAAAGAATTATAAGCTCATTGAAATAAAGAATAAAGTGCTCTGCAGTTAAAATTTGCTTAGAGGAATAAAAAATATAATATTTATGAAAAATTCAAAATTATGCACGTTGCATTACAATATAATATCAAAATTAAGAGGTAGGGTTAAAAAATACAGAACTACTAACCTCCTACATTGGGATTAGAATTAGTTTGGAAAATATTTGACTAATTTGTAGAGAAATAAATAAAATTAAAAAACATACGAAAATGCTTTGTTCCTAACACAGATGTAAGATTGTGTGAAGAAATGCTTTCTGTTTTGTTATACAACGATTTTCCCCGCAAGGCTCGGTGCGCAATTTTCCTAGCAGACATTATAGTTTATTTAATGGGTTGATAAATTATGTAGTAGCTCCGGTAACTAGTCCTGATACAGTCTGATATCCTGTGTCAGAGCAATGGTGCTGTGGTGTCGGCGTGGGTAGTACACCGACCTTTCATTACGGCGAGCTGGGTTTGACTCGCTATGTGGTCACACCCACGTTATTGCGTGTGGGTAACGTAGCAGACGTTGATATTGACTCGTGTGTTTTCTTGGGTTACTTCCGCTGCTATAACCATTGCATTCCATCGCCGCACCACCCGGGGCTCTCAGCTCAACAATCTGCCTCTCGGTGTGTGTTACCTCACCTCTTAGTACTCACTGCCATTGCCTGAGCGACTGCTTTAGTCAGCAAGACTTTATTTCAAACAGTGATATGAGTTACCGGATGGGTTGGCTCTTCAGTTGTAGTGGTGGCTGCTGCTGTTGCCAAATTCTGATCTGGGAGTTGCCTGAAACAGGTTTCTCTTGGTTAGGTTATTGACAGTACCAACCGAAAACATGAAACAATAAAACAACATAACAAAATAACTAAACTGTTCTCGAATACAAGCTAGTCGCTGCTATTCCAGGACTTAAAAGGAAAAACCACCCACAAGATAGGTCCCTGAGTTTTTTCAGAAATCAACTGTATATTAGCAAAATGTACTCCGACGGAGCTGCTAGAGTGATTTGTATTTTTTGGAGCGTGTTTTATGGAGGTAGTGGAACGTTGCAAAGTCAAAAAGAAATAAGTGTCGTGTGAGAGAATCTTGAAATATTTTAGCGGACAAAAAAAATTAAGTTGAATCGACTCATATAATGAGAAAAGAATAAATACAGACGAAAACAGGAAAGGAAAAAAACTGACCGTAGTAACGAACAAAGTAAAATCACCTTGGTTTAGGCATACATTATACAGAAAAAGTTTGCGGTAAAGGATGATATAAATAAAGGCGGAAGGAAAGATAGTAAAGGGAGCAAGAAAGACTGAAGTTTTTGATAGTACGAAAAAGTAGAATCTTTAGAGAAAAGAAAGTGCACTCAACAGAGAAAAATGGAGAGAGTCTAGCTGGAACGTGTAGAAATTTCGTTTTACACGAGAAGAAAAAATAATAGGTCACGATTCTGACATAAAATTCGACGCAGACAATATTCCGTATTTGCAGCGTTTGATTTATAGCTCCACTTGTAACTGTTAGTTCAGATTTGATTCCAGAAAACTCTGAGCAAACCCACAGAGTCTGTGAGCAGTTGGATGAGTAGAGAATGGCAACGTATTGGCTTCTAGCAGCCCCAACAAGGATAGGCTGGTGTTGACTGGAGCCGGCTTACTTACGAGATCTCCAGTCAGCAATCACAGCAGTTGCACCAGAATACGTTACAAACATTCCCCCAATGAGTAAGTGAAGAGATTTGGGCGGCTCTTAACATCGGGGTCTTGAGAGCCGATGAGGGTGTGAAGTGAGGTGAGAATGGAGCTGCGCCGGGACTAAAGGGCTGGGGAAACGGGAAATCCCCGAAAAAACCCGCTGACTAACGGGTTGTCGTGCGTCGTCTGGGACGATTCCCACATGCGGGAGCAACCCCGCTGGGAATCGAACCCGACTCGACTAGGTGGGAGTCGAGTATTAAACCACTAGACTACCGTGGACCCCGTTCCCGCAATGAAGACCTAAGAAATGGAAAGTTAAAAGCTTGAACAAAGCCTTAAAAAGTGTATCAGTAACCAAATTACAACTTTCAAGTTAGTAAAACTTTTTTGTGGCATACCTGTTCGTTGGCAGTCCAAAGGTAAATCCAAACATGAGGGCCAGCCAGCAGAGCAACACCTTCATTCCCATAATGATCAATCAGTATCTCTTGGTATTCTCAAGTATCTCGTGCTATTATCAAGTATCTCGTAGTATTCGCAAGTATCTCGTAGTATTCGTAAGTATCTAGTAGCCTTATATTCTCAGGTATCTAATAATATTCGCCAAGTATCTCGCAGTATTCGCTTTATAGAATTCTCCTATCCGCTATCTATCACCGCAGTAACAAAAGTGACCGAAACTCATTCTTGGAAGGTATTTATACCCGATGGTCTCATTGTTGTATCAGACAATTTTGAGGACTGTTTCATCATTCTCTGTGCCATAAAATTGCTTGTTGTTAATTGTTTACTTATTGTATTAGGTCATCTGTTTGTTTCAGTCGTGTCCCTGGTCACAAATACCTCAAAACATACGCAGAAAAAAAAAATTTCAACAAAAATATTAAAAAATACTATAAATGTAACAAATTAAATTCATATGGGATGCGGGAGCCTTGGTTGTTACGTTTAGCAAAATATGAGATTGCATATTTTAATTTTAATTGATATGTTCATTAAAATTTAAATATATGTATATTGGTCAAAGATTTTGTTTTGAAAGTTATGGATTTAATAGGCAACAAATTTCAGATTCAGATTTATCGCACATATGAGCATTTACATACTACTGCACTCATCAATATATTACATACAACATATGTATAAACATACACCTACACATTTATACGTAACTTATATACACATACACACACAATACAAATAGTACAAGCACATAATATTAAAATATGAAATACTTACTGAAGTGACAACAAATTAGTATACACAGGAGTGCATACTTCGAATTATATAGCCTGAAAATTTTTATTACGGCATTGTGAATTTCACACACAGACAATACACGATTCTGTGATATCCATGCATACACATGCAGACATGTACATAGATACACACTCATACATACATACCTTACGTAGCAAATATACAAACGCACGAGAGAAGCCTAGTATGATGAGTGGATAAATTTCAGTACAAACAAGACAAGATCACGTATATGCACTTAATAAATACTCATACATACATTAAAGTTTCAGGGATTATGATGGCATTACTTACTAATTGTACTACATAGTGACAAAATGAAATAAAGAAATAATTATGCACAAAATTCATCTGTATCGTAAAATTTGTTTAGTAGGAATTCAAATAATTTGCATTTAAATGTTGAATATTTATTTATAGTTTTTAGGACTTGGGATAGTTTATTGAAGAATCTTGTACCAGCTTAGTTCAAAGAGTAAGTAGTATTTTTTCTTGTTAGCCCTGTGAAGATGGAAGTTGTGATTTATACGTGTATGGTGTTCGTGAATATCAAAATTCTTGTAATATTTATGATTATTTGTTAACATAAATATCCATGTTTTTTATAGGTATAGAGCCTGGATGGCACAGTAACTATGCGGGCAGATTTAAATATTTTGCAGCAGCTGTCAGAACGCTTCATATGTAATCTCTAAATAGTATAAAACAAAGTCGCCTATCCGCGTCTGTCTGTGTATTCGCTTAGTTCTTCTAAACTACTTAATGAATTTTGATGCGATTTTCAACATAATTTATAAATTTACTTGAGGAAGGTTTTGGTGTATAATACATTTACATTTAATATAAGAATTTTTGAGAAATGTCGAACCGTTTGTAATAAAGTCGTAAAAAACCGCTTTTAGGGCGCTTACATGGCTTGCGGTGACTAAACCATAAGAGATAAATCAAATTAACGTACCACAAAATTGTAGCTCAAAAAAAGGTCTACAGAGAAGTCCCCGATAGCATATGTTTATATTTTAAGGATGCTCACAGTAATCACTTTGTCTTTCAAAGTGTCGCAGTAAAAACTAAATTGCTACCGAGCGAAGCCGGGCCGGTTCGCTAGTATAACCTAATTCTGATTTTTTTTTGTATAGCAAGGAATTATTGTAAATTTAATATACTTTTACCCTAAACAATTATCCCGTAACTGATATGAGAGTACACGAATGCAAAGCAAGCATACCACACACACTGCCTGGTTATACACAATACTTGGCATAATACAAGTGCTGTTTAATGTTTTCAATAACCATTTCGTATGCTTCTTCTTCCATGACAGAGAATTGACAGTTACAATGCCAAGGAAACGGGTGTGCTTGACTGACATAAGTTTAGTATTATTTACGAAAATGTCTAGTTCTTAATATTTTATTAATAGAGAAACAAATAGAATTTGTTTTATCCAGATTTAGTAACGGATTGTTTGAGGAAAACCAAGAGTTCAGTGTGTATAGGATGTTGCTAGCTATGTCTTCTAACTTACAATATTTGGTATACGTAATTATAATATTTGTATCATCTGGAAGAGAAATTACAGGCACACTGGGTATTTTTAGATATATATCGTCAATATGTATCAAAAACGGAAGTGATCCCAGCACCGTGTCCTGTGAAGCACCTGCTTTTACAGTTCTAGAGTGGAAATGCTCTATAGTATGAAATACGTTTTTCTTTTTTACTTGAACTAGCTGTCTTCTGTTTGTTAAATATGATTATATTAATTATTTGCAATTCCCTATTATCACTAGATTATACCGTTTATCTGAATTAATTGATTATCGACAGTGTCGAATGCTTTAGGCAAGTCACGGAACACTCCAAGCATGTCCTCTGACCTGTATCTGCACTCAGTGACTGGTTCTACAAATTCATCAATAGCTGACTTTGTACTCTTGCCCATCAGAAATCCATGCTGAGATGTATTGAGTAATTTATATTTAGACAGACAATCTAATATTCTGTTATATACTGCGGATTAACATACTTTAGAAAATTAGTTCAAAAGAAAAAAAGGCCTGTTTTTTTTTTTTTTTTTTCATTTACAGGGCAGGGCCTCTTTTTTAGACCTTTTCATACGATAGCGCAAAATGTAAAAATGAAGTTTATATCTCATATATCGGGAACCCATCGACGGATTTCCACCAAATTCTTCACACAATTAATGCTACTGTTTTACGTGTTTTAAATGGCTCAGACACTTATTTCCAAAATGACGGTCCCGATAATATTTCAGGTTAGTAAACCTTATCATTTAAAACATTAGACTGATTGCATCTGAAGTTGATGATCGGAATACTACCTCCTTAATGTAGTTTGTTGCTTCTAATAGTATGGTTCTGGGTTTTCTGGGTTCGAGTCCCGGGTAAGGCACGCGTGTATTTGTAATTGTCGTACTACTGTTGCATATGTTTCTGGTTTGATATCTAATGACATTGCTGTCAATGTGACGTTGAAACCTACTTACCATCTAAGCTTTTGAGAATCATTAAACATTATTTGCACTAATGCAGAGGAAAGTAGGCTCATTAGTTTTATCAGTAACTTCTTGTTCCATAACAGTTTCCAAAAATATGTAGATTTTAACTAACCTGTTACTCATTTATTAATGCCTCGCATACTTTCTTTAATGTGAAAAATTTTAAATCCACATAAACATTCCACGGGAATTCACTTGGAAAGCTGTGGTTACTCCCAACAACGAAGGTAGGACATTACTAAAAACTGCACGGTACGCATTCCTTACTGTTTTGTGGAGCAGCATACTGACTCTCCGTAGAGCATTCTCTGTGTATAACGGTTTATTGTACTACACAATAGCCCCATATACTGTATTTTAATGTACTGCGTTGGCTATTAAATGAGCAGTTTTGAAAGCCCTTGCTTAGCTAATTATTGTTCACCACAGCGTATCCTTACGTAGGAAATTTGGAAAATAGAACATTAAAATTGCCAAGGATCTAATATTCATGCGTTTACCAAGAAATTATTTCGTATTTATAGAAGCAAAAATATGTTTGAATTTACTAAGATTCTTTCATTTATGTTGTCAATAAATTAAAAAGAAACTATTTCCAATGTCCTCCAATTTGGTAACGACACTGCAGAACTATTGATATAAGTGCAAAAATGTCGAACCAGTTTTTACATTAAATTATGTGCATATATGGGCAGAGAGTTCTTCCAACTTTGACATCGAAAGTTCTCAATAAAGAGCTATCCATTTTGATTCAAATATTTCTTTTTAAACTTTTGTCAATGTCTCGTCATTCATCCCCTAGGTTACCGGAGCAAATATAATTTGACACGTACAGAAAATTTTGTAAGAATGGTTTGCACCATTCCTCTCTGCTATGGATTCTTCTACTTTTCGTGTGGTTCTGCAGTTTCCCCTACTATCTCCCTTCCTCTCCAGCCTCGGGATCTTCGGAGAACTGAAAATGTGTACAATAAACATAACGCTTACTTTAAATACTCTTTTTCGTAATGGCAGTTGCCTCCTATGAAAGCAAAATGCCAAGCATCAAATCTTCTCGCGAAAGAAAAATTGTGCCTTAAGGCGGTCGCCTAGTGAGGGCCACGTTTGCATAAGACAAAAATCGTTGAAGCACTACGGGCGACGCCGAGAGACGTATGTAAAGCGATATCGCCTCTACGCGCAAGGCTCTCAACTCAACGTGCAGTTTTTCCTTCGACGACTCGCCTGAACGTGACTTTAAGCGGTGACCCTGTAATTTTATTGGACGTGACTCTGTAGCAAAGGCCAATGCGTGCCTCTATCGTATTTTTTAATGTATCTGGTTGGTATCATAGAATAAAGATGAGGTTCTCGCTGACTGAGTGCAACCAATCTCCCTTGTCCCAATACTGAACTGCTTTTCCGCCAACACGTCTAGCGAAAACGGCATGGTTTGGATTTTAGGTTAGAAAATTGATTTGTAAACAAGTGCTTACAGATGTATTTATACTTCCTCTAACCAATTTGTAATGCAATTCCACTACATTCAAATTGGCAAAAGTATTTTACATATTTGAGATTTAATCAAACACGTTCATCTCACTTGAATGGTATTTTTTATTATAACTATTTCCTCCTTAGCATTACCAATACACATATTCTCTCCCTGTTTTCATTAAAATAAAATAGAAATTAAATATTGTAATTTACAGAGAAAATGAAAGTAAAAAAAATTAAATTTGACCTAAAATAAGATATTTTCATGTAAACAGAAGTATAGAACGTTTGTGACACGTGGCACGTTTAGGAAACAACCAAATACGTCGAAAATGGGGTGATTTTTCAAAGGGTTGATTAATTAAAAAAAGTGTGAAGAAACCGTGAATAGAGTATATATTTTGAGATAGCAGTATGAAAAATTCCTGTTCAGCATGTTGGATGGCATGAATATTATGTTTACTGTGTGCGCGCGATGTATTTAAAGTACCATTACGTCATCGCCTGGGATGTGCTTTCTTTTCGTAGGTAAATTTTTTTTTAAACGTGTTTAATAGTTTCGACGAAAAACGCATTTTCAAACAAGATGAAACGCATTTCGATCGCTAGGTAGGCGATCACCTCAATGAGTACGGCTTGTGTAGCAGATCCTGTAGTTATGTCGCCAGGTGGTTTCGTGCCTTCAGTGGCAAAAATTGGTTATTAAACATATATTTGGCCACACTTCAGAAGGTGTTCATTAATTAAGATTTATATGAGAGTTATTGGCTGAAAGTTTTTAGAAGTGCTATCATACTCGTGATTATTTACGTGTTTGTGGTATTCTATGCTTTTAAGCCTACTTTCCGAAGGAAAGAAAGACTTATGAGATCACTTTCATGTCTGTGTGCATGAGTGTGTTTGTGTATGTGTGTGTTTCTGCGCGTGCTTTTGTGTGTGTGTGTGCCCCACAACCTTTCAATTTTTGAACGCGTGAACCGAAATTCACCAAACTCGGTACACATGTAGTACTTAGTAAGTACACATGACTTTTAAAACTACGCCGAGTATTTACTTTCAAAATAGCTGCCATTTTAAAATTTAGCGTGATATCGCATATCTTGGAAACAATTCAGCCGATTTAAACCAAATTTTGTAATCTGATCGCGCAAGTTGTAAGTATTGAATTGAGAAGTGAATATTGTTGTTGGTCAGCCGCTTTAAAAGATAGCGCCCCATAAAAAAATTAAGTTTTTTCATTATATCTTGAAAACGACTCTACCATTTTCCGCCAAATTTGGCACGTCAGTAGTACTAAGGTGGTCACGTAAACGTAAGTAACTGAACTTAATAAGGCACTTATTTGCAAAATTGCAGCAATAAAAATATTTTAGGTTTATTTGGTATAACTATCATACCGTTAGACTAATTTCAATTAAATTTTGTACTCTGACTATCTTTGACATCAACCACGTTTGTCCGCCAGTTGTAACATGTACATGCACATGAATTAATTAAGTTTTTGTGTAATATGTCGGAAATAATTGACTGACCGCTATCAATTTGGCAAACAAGTAGTACTGTGACAGTTTATATGTACAAATATGTTTCAAAATGGTGGTTATCTAACGATTAAACTATAGTATGCTATATCGACGAAACCATTTAATCAATTCCAACTTAACTTTGTATGCTGAGAGTATATAAAACGAGCATCAAATGCGTTTACAGGGAGTCTCTTTTGTCGTCCATTTTGTAAGATAGTGCCAAGCGAATAAATAAAGTTTTAATGTAATATCCTGGGAAACAATTGACTGATTCCTACCAAATATCGCAAACAAGTAGTACTGCGGTAGGTAATATTAAATGATGTGTTTTAGGTATGCCAGCCACTTATTTTCAAAATGGCGGTCATATAGTTATTTTAGTTTGGTGTGTTATGTCATCGAAACCGTGTAATTAATTCCAATGAAATTTGTATGCTGGCTGTATTTATTTTACCATCAAACGTGTCCACACAAAATCTCTTTTGTCAGCCATCTTGTAAAATATTATCACATGGCAAATTAAAATTACGCGATATCTCCGAAAAACAACTGATCTATACGAAATTTGGCATACAAGTAGCAATATGGTGGTCCATATAAACTGATAAACTTTGAGAGGGTGAGACACAATATTTTCAAAATAACGGCCATTAGTTTTTTTTAGCTCAGAATTTTTTATCTACGAAACTACAAAACAAATTTCAACTTAACTTGTATGGTGACAATATCAATTATAACCATCAAAATTGTATATGCAAAGTCTCATTTCTCCGCCATTTTGTAATATAGCCCCACATTAAATAATACAGTTTTTGTCGTCACTCGGGAAACAATCAACCGATTTCTTTCAAATTTTGCGAAGAAATTGTATTGTGGTAGGCCATATTAATTTATATGTTTTAAGAGAGCAAGTCTCTTATTTTCCAAATGGCACCTATAAAAAAATTCAGTTTGGTGTGCTATATCTATGGAACTGTGCAACAAATTAAAATTTTACTTTGTATATTGTATATATGACAATCATCGAATGCGCTAATGCATAAACCTTTTATCATCGATTTATTATGATCGTCACAAGAACAATGGAGGTTTTATGCCATATCTCGAGATCCAACCAACCGATTCATATCAGAATTTCACGCAAGTAATTCTACAGTAGGGTATGCAAATCCACATTTTTTATGTGCAGCATGCATGTTTTAATGGGGTTTACATAAATAATTTAGATTAATTTATTACATCTATAAAAATTTCAACAAAATTCAATTAAATTTTGTATGCTAACAGTATTAATTACAAACATAATTTATGCATAAAGAGATCATCTTTTGCCAGATTTTTTGCAAAATAGTGTCAAGTGAGTAAATCGAACATTCTGCCATATTATCGGAACAATTCAACTTATTTTCACCCAATTTTGCACACCTACAGATTTAACCTACCATTTAACTAATTCAGTTTAACTTATTATGCTGACAGTACTTAATAAAAACATCGTGTACAGAAACTCTATTTAAGCAATTTTGTAAGATAGACCTGTTTTAGGAAATAAGGTTTTTATGCCATATGTAGAAAACCAATCAATCTATTTTCACCAAATTTTTCACACAAACAGCATTATGGTAGGCCATGTAAACTTATGTGTTTGTAGTGACTAAGACACTTATTATCATAATTATGGCCATGTTAATATTTCAGGTCAGTTTACCCTATCATTCAAAACATATTTACCTACCGCTTCAAATATTCTGACGAAAATTTGTCTTCCTGTTAAATAAAGTCCATGAAGGTAGAAATATTTTCCTTCATCGACACGCAATGTAAGATTATTTATGCATACTTATTTTCTGTTTATCTGTTAGGAACGAGTTAAACTTTTATAAAAATTCCTATGTTGTAGAATAATTAGATAATTGGATCTAGGAGTGTAAATCTCAATTTTTTCTGGAGAAGGGGGGGGGGAGGTGACATTTGTGATCGATGAGGCTTACGATTGGTGATTAAACCTATTATATTTGGGATACGTGTTGCATAGGCATAAAAACAGCCCAGGTTAACAATTTTTTTATATGTGGTTTAAAATGATCTTCTTTTATGGATTGTACGATAAGTTCAAATAGTCAAAAAAGCTTTAGCTTTTATTTTTATTTGTTGTCTTGACTCCAACAAATTGTGGGGTACATCATTACATGTATAATTAAACAACCCAGTAATACGAATCACCTTCCTAATTTTCTTATTTTAATTATTATATCAATTTTTAATTTTGATCCTGTTTACTAAATAAAAAGAGCAACTTATTTTTGTACAACTTTAACCTAGCAACTATAAAGTGACATATATATTGCAAACTTTCAATATATTCGTTTGAGTTAAATGCTAACAATGTCTTATTGTGACAGGAAAATTCTGTCTTCCAACAAAAGAAAAAACACATAAAACTCTTTGTCATATCTTCCTCAAATATTACCATTTGCCAAATTGTTAATTCTAATTTAAAATCGGGGGGCCAATATTTTTGTTATATTTTTAAAGTCTACTTCATCCTAACGTTCCTTGTGGACAAGACACACAATCACAGAGTTGAGATGGGTCTGAGTCATTGCCCTTCGCATTTATGTCTTCAAACGCCTCAGGGCACTGAAGCTGCGTTCGCCTTCACATAAGGAAGATGGGATAACTAGCAACAAATTTAATCAGTTGTTTTACTTGATGAAATAATTTTCTCACCTGAAAGATAAGTAATATGGTATTATTGTATTTGAAGCTACTGTATCCTTGTACAATATCCTGCAACAGGTAATTATAAGAACTTGACTATGGAAATCAGTGATTTATACAAGGAAAGAGGTAATTATTAAGATCGTTTTCTCAAAATAATTATCTCTGAAACCATTGATTTCAGCACCCCAATTGCATCATCAACATTGCTGTAGCTGTACTGAGTACGAAATATCTGCAGTTGAACATGTAGCAAGTCATGATTAAATTCTCTGTATTCACTAAGCTACTCAATAACATTACATTGAAGTAGGGAGTCTTCCAGTTTTTTGTAATGTTCAATACCTGGCTGTTGGTATTTTTCTTCGAGTTGCATCTCTGCTGTGTCAATCATGGAAAAGTACTCAACTCTAAAATAGTTTTCTTCTGACTTTTGTGTGATTTTCCTGCGTGTCATAATAGGCTTCAGTTCGTATTTTTTCACGATGGATTCTGCTGAAGCGAATGCATATTCAAAACATTATTTTGTTCACTTGTCTTTATAAGCCTGTGTAACACTTTTTACAATTTGAGGAGTGACGTGAACCACGCGTCCACGAGCTCCTTGTGCCCACTCCGGCCGCCACAGTCACAACAACTACACCAGATACACCGGGGCACACCAACCACATCAGGCCATGAGTGCGTAGTGCAGGTTGACAAGAACGGAACTTGCCCCTTCTTACCGACAAGGATTACATAACTCAAGAGACCACTCTACTAATTTATTACAAGAGGTAACTCTTTTAATAAATGGGTAGGCGATCCGAAACGGTGTTTACCCTAAAGGCACAGATGTTGGGTGCACTGGCAATTGGTCGTTG
This sequence comes from Clitarchus hookeri, assembly GCA_002778355.1. Taxonomy (NCBI): domain Eukaryota; kingdom Metazoa; phylum Arthropoda; class Insecta; order Phasmatodea; family Phasmatidae; genus Clitarchus; species Clitarchus hookeri. Next base: position 813,406 of record NQII01000268.1, read on the forward strand.
CTTCGTAGCAGCTCACGCCGTGACATACGACGTGACGCACCACCAAGTGTCATCAAACTGGCTGGTAGACCGAAACTGGAGTGATATGTGCCCCAGAGTGTCACCAGTAGTGTGCAGCATTATTCCAATGTGTAATTTGTGGCAGTGGAGTAAATGTCGATGTCAGTCCCCACACATTTATTGTATTAACAGCAATCGAGTATGGATTCCACACCCCTTTGCCCAGGTGGACTCGTCCATCCCTTCAGGAGAGAGCCACCTGGCAACACTGTAGCCAATGTAGCCAGTGAAATTCTAACACATCATATGAAGTGAAATAAAAACACGTTTTTCGAGAAAATAAATAACATGTTAATGCTTATTTATACAAGAGTAATTATGTTTTCAAAAACGGAGATTGCCTATAAAGGCCTCCGTCTTTGTAATATTTCATTTAGTGTGGTGACACGCCCTGTAAAATTCACAACTTCAACCTAACATACATTAGTTAATCAACGGGAGTATCACCAATGCATTTAATTTAATTTATACAATTTTTCATCATTGCAGTAATATCACATAGTCTTCATGTTATGTTTCATCATTCGGTGTTTGACTTTTGTTCTCGTCACTCGTGATGGAAGCCGATGCCACTCGAGCAGTTCGTCTCAGTACTCGAGCCACAACGGCGGCGTTGGTCGCCCGCTCCGCGAGACCTCTCGGTATCATCATTTATGCTGTAATCACTTCACTGCAATATTAACTTTAATTAACTGGAACATTTGTTTTATCTCTTTACTGTACCGAGGGGAGAGCCACCCGCACTCTCACCAGAGAGCTTAACACTATCACGTATCAACATAATACGACGTTTATTTCACTCCAAGGTCACCAACAGGCCGTAAGTGCTGGGTCTGTTTTATTTCACTATTTACATGTAAGCAAGCACAGTGAATAAACCGCTTTACAAAGTTAAATGTGTGACGATTAATTGTAGGGAATTACACCATTTGTAGCACCACTCACAATTTTGTAGCATATTTCAGGTGTATGCGATGGCCTTCAGACTCATCATAAGGTATAGATACTGTAACAATAAGTACGTGACAACATCATCTGCAAACTGATGGAGGACTCCAGGGCTCCCTGGGCCATCGACCGAACGACCCTCATCATTAACTCTCTACTGGGTTATGGCGCCTAGCAATTCAACACTCAACCAGCCCTGGGTAATCTCGACAACGTCAATAGTTAAAACAGCATATATATTATCAGTCACCTCTGCAATAAAACAACGTAGATATGACCAAGCATGTAATTTATACTCTCAACGTTATAACACAGGCCATATAAACCAGAGAAGCTAACAAACACTACATTTAGTATAACTATTATAGAGGATGATTACTTAGCATTATCATTCATTTCGCTTAGAAACTGTTCCAATTATAACCGTCTTTGTTCATTCCAAATACTTGCGCTCTGCACAGAAGGAAACCACACGGGAAGTGAACTGAACATATAGTTATGTACAACTCAGCGAGTTAAAACTGCATATATATTATCAATCACATCTGCACAAAAACGTCGTAGACACGACCAAGCGTGAAATTTATACTCTCAACGATATAACACTGGACATATCAACCAGAGAAGTGAACAAACACTACCCTTGTTGTTTTACTTCTCTGTAGAAAGCAAGTAATTGGAATGATCAAAGAGGTATCTACAAGTTCAGTTCACTTCCCTTGTTGTTTCCTTGTGTGGAAAGTAAGTATTTGGAATGAGCAAAGTCCCTTGTAATTGGAACAGTTTCTAAGCGAAATGAATGATAATGCCAAGTAATTATCCTCTATAATAGTTATACTAAATGTAGTGTTTGTTCACTTCTCTGGCTGATATGGCCTGTGTTATAACGTTGAGAGTATGAATTACATGCTTGGTTGTGTCTACGACGATTTCATGCAGAGGTGATTTATAATATATATGCAGATATACCTCACATAGTTGTACAGAACTATATGTTCAGTTCACTTCCGTGTCGTTTCCTATTGTGTAGAAAGCAAGTATTTGGAATGAACAAAGACGCTTATACTTGGAACATTTTCTAATCGAAATTAATGATAATGCTAAGTAATCATCATGTACAATAGTTATACTAAATGTAGTGTTTTGTTCGCTTCTCTTATTGATTAGGCCTGTGTTATAACGTTGAGAATATAAATTACATGCTTGGTCATATCTACGACGTTTTATTGCATAGGTGATTGAAAATATATATACAAATTTAACTCCCTGATTTGTACAGAAATGTATGTTCAGTTCACTTTCTGTGTTGTTTCCTTCTGTGTAGAAAGCAAGTATTTGGAATGAACAAAGACGCTTATAATTTGAACAGTTTCTAAACGAAATGAATGATCATGCTACTACAGAAAATAAGTGTCTTTGAGAACAACAACCCTGGTGTGTCTGTGAATGTGTTCTCGCTGAATGCTACGGGAAAAGTGCTTTTAACATGTGTGACTAAACACTAGAAAACTGAACATATCGATCTTCTGATGGTGAAGGACGAAACTAAGAATATTTCACATTATGGTCACATAATAAACTTTTCAAGTCTGGTGCGATCGCAGATTACTTTGCATGGGTACAAAGTTCATGTCTGCAGCAGTGTTTTAAGCATTACACCGATTACCCATGAAATTCAGGACTTACTTGTGAACAATACTTTGCAACACGCAAAATAAGGTGTAAAAGATAAATTTTAAATGTGTATATGGGTTATCTCATGTCGTAATTTACTGACTAGCATTAGTTATTAAAAAAAATTAGTTATGTTTATTTATTTAAATAAAACCCCACTTAATGTAAAAGCATTTCAAATAAAAATTATTACATTAAAAAATATACGACAATGTTTATGTCCTTGTCACCATTCAGTACAGGTCGATAGCACTATTGCCGACAGTAAATTATCTCTAGTGTTTGTATCATGAGTTACACTGAAGAGCCAAAGAAACTGGTTTAGGCGTGCGTATGCAAATAACAGAGGTATGGAACCAATCAGAGTAACGCGATGCGGTCGGCAGCGCCTATATAAGATAATAAGCGCCTGGCAAAGTTGCTAGATCGGTTACTGTTGCTACAATGGCATGTTATCAAGATTTAAGTGAGTTTGAACGTGGTGTTATAGTCGGCGCACGAAAGATGAGACATAGGATCTCCAAGGGTAGCGATAAAATTTGGATTTTCGCGTACGACCATTTCACATATCAGGAATACGGCAAAACATCAAATCTTCGACATCAATGCGACAGGAAAAAGATCGTGAACGAACGGGACAAACGACGACAGACGAGAATCATTAAACGTGACAGACGTGCAAACCTTTCTCAAATTGGTGCAGATTTCAATGCCTCCTTCATACCTTCAGACATTATTCGAGTCCTTGCCACGTAGTCTTGCGGCACTTCTGCGTGCTCGCGGGAGCCCTTCACGATATTAGGCAGGTGTACCAGTTTTTTTGGCTCTTCAGTGTACAAACATATTAAAGTGTCTAATACTGCAAAAAAATAATCTGTTGAATATGTAATTTAGTGGCCACTGGTCAGATACGATTGATTTTTATTGGTGGAGAGATAGTTAATTATGTAAGGCCAATGACTAGCAAGGGGTGGGGGTGTTGGTTAGGGTAGCGGGCTGTGGTAATATTATATGATCTTCGATTTGTAGAGTTATTTTTCTAATTTTTTTCGCGATTTTTATTATTAGGTGGGGGGTTTGTTAGAGTGGTGGGTTGAGTGTGAGGTTAATGTTGTAAGTTACTTGATTTTTTCGATAGTATTTATTGTTCTTCTCGCATTTGGGATATTACATCTTTGAATTCGTAATTAAATATACGCACTGACGATCGGCACTGAAGCAGGGGTAGTGATAGTCGAGCGAGTGGAAGTTTCTATGCAAAAGGAAATTTTTTTTCTAGGAATATCAATAAAAATCCAAAGTGGCGAGCCAATACTTTCTAATTTTTTATTAAATCAATTTTATTAAAAAGTTTTTTAAAATTAAAATTAGGGATATGGGTTGCTGGAATAGCCGGCCATGGGTTGTAAGCGGTGTGGGGGGAGATGAACGAGTTCGCCGACCACGCCTGTGACGTCATCGTGGACAACACCTACCTCCTATCGCTGAACCCTGTGTGCCCGAAATACCATACCCTACTACTAACATTTATTTTTAGAACAAATATATGTTTTACTTTTAAGAAGCCTTTGCTGGCCATCCTCATCTATTTCATTTCACACACCAAGGCATATTTTATAAGATGTAATAAAAATAAAGGAACTCTGTTTAAGATATTTAACTGCAGTAAAACGTAAGAAAATGTTACATGAAATTATGTATCAGATAACACGCCTACAACCTGCAGCTAGTGAAAAAGTAAATTGCTGCACAGCTAATATTGCACCATTTGTCCATCATGCTGATTACACTTAAGTAAATAGCGCCACTATTTGTGTACTCTAGTGTAGTGGATTTGATTTATGCCTGCCAAAATACTTGCAGATCATGCTCGAATTTCCGGTTACATTTTATACCAAGCACTTTTGTATGTAAATTGCGATTATGTTATGTTACACTGGAGAGCCAAAAAACTGGTATAGGCGTGCATAAGCAATTTCAATGCTGGGGCATCAACAAGTGCCAGCGTGCGAAATATTCAACAGACCATCATGGATATGGGTTTTCGGAGCCGAAGGCCCACTCGTGTACCGTTGTTGACTGCATGGCACAAAGCTTTATGCCTCGCCTAGGGCCTCCAACACCGCCATTAGACTGTTGATGACTGGAAACACGTTGCTTGGTCTGACGAATCTCGTTTCCAATTGTATCGGGCGGATGGACGTGTACGGGTATGGAAACATCCTTATGAATCCATGGACTCTGCATATTAACAGGGGACTGTTCAAGCTGGTGGAGGCTCTGTCATAGTATGGGGCGTGTGCAGTTGGCGTGAAATGGGACCCCTGATATATGTCTAGATACGACTCTGACAGGTGACAGATACGTAACATCCTCTCCGATCACCTGCACCCAGTCATGTCCATTGTGCATTCCAACGGACGTGGACAATTCCAGCAGGACAATGCGACACCCCACACGTTGAGAGTTGCTACCGAGTGGCTCCAGGAACACTCTTCTGACTTTAGACACTTCCATTGGCTACCTAAATCACCAGGTATTAAATTTATTGAGCATATCTGGAATGCCTTGCAACGTGCTGTTCAGAAGAGATCTCCTCCGCCTCGCACTCCTATGGATTTGTGGACTGCCCTGCAGTATTCGTGGTGGGAATTGCCTCCTGCATACTTTAAGACATTAGTCGAGTCCATGCCACGTCATCTTGCGGCACTTCTGAGTCTCACGGGGGCCTTACACGATATTAGACAGTTGTACCAGTTTTTTTTTTTGGCTCTTCAGTGTACATTCGCACATTAAAATCTTTTCTTGTCGTTAACGTTTTTCCATTTATTTTATATTGTAGAACCTTTACAATACTTACCTTTCTATGTGTTAAGTATAATGCAAGTATTACGATAGTGAGTCTGAAACTAAAGCTGCACTTTCTTGCTTCCCTTAAAATATTTCAACGACCAGAAAAATTTCGATACACACATACGCATTTAATCTCCTCCATTATAAAGCGTCATGAAATATTAAATTATATTTTCTGTAGGTAAATCGATTTGATGCGCTGAAAACTACATGAATCAAAATCTTATCCTGTTGTTTCGATTTGTCATTACTTTTGACACATTGTGCTTCATTATTATAAAATAATGTATCGAGGCAGTTAATTTAACTATGATCTACAGGCTGTTAATGGAAAAAGTGACCACCTTTAAAATAAACGTTTGAAAAAAATCACTACCTGTTAACTGCTTAAGGTGATATCTACTATCACTGTAGCGTTCGAGCATGAAAACAACAGCACCGTTAACTCGCGAGCCTGAGGATTTATTGTCTACAACCGCAGTAAGAAAACATTTACGCGACCAATCAGAAACGAGTAGGCTCTATTGGTTCACATATATTTAGATACTGGAAAACCTGGTTTAATTATCACGCTTTTATTTAATTGTATAACATATGTAATCGTCTATATTTATAATTTGTTCTCTTAAAATATATGTTAAATATTTTTGTGTGTTTATTTTAATTGGGCCATATTTATAATTAGTACACACCTAGGAAGAGCTCCGAAGACAAAAATAATGCCAAATCAAGGTCATCACCTAGATATAGGTTGTTCACGGTAAACTTAACACTTTTAAAAGCCATGCTTAAGATATAATTTTATACACACTCTGTATACATCAAACATATGCAAAATTATCATTGACATGGGCCAGATTACTTTATTCATGCTTCGGTCAAGTCAAACTGTATTAATATTAGGTAGAAACATAAATATTTTTCAATTATACTTATTCTTACATATATATATGTATTTAAAGGACAAAGCAAAAGAAACAATTTCAATCTTCACAAAAACCTACGTAACAATTCTAATTCAATGTTAAGATATGGAACTACTTTCCCTCCGTATTCACCAACTTTACAGGACGCTTACCAGTCAGTGAATCCATTGAAATGTAAGCCGAAAGGGCAGTGACATTTCTCAAATGTTAATTTCAAATGTGCTCAGCTAACCGTGAACAACCAGCCATTTTCTTGTAATAAATATTAATTTTACACTGACGTGCGAAGTTGAAAATGCCGAATTGTGATTTTCCATCAGAGACCGCACTGTAAGAGAACAAAACATGTTCTGTCCTTCATGGGTCTTACGGCGAGCCGGTGGCCATTCTACGCCTTACGTTGTGTGTGTTCTACTTTCTACGGTTATTTCTTTCTGTGGTTGTAGCACGGCCTTTACTTGCTAACCACACACACTAGCATTGAGGGTTAAGTTGGCAGTTAAGTTGGCAGAAAACTAAGTAAAACAGTTACAAGTCGTGACGTATCGCGAGTGTAAGGTGTGCAACTTTGACCAGTCAATTTGGTGTTTATTTCCTGTACGCACGTTAGAGTAGGAATTGGCGCATTGGTGACGCATGTACAATTCTAACAAGTACATAAAGTGATTAGGCTCATGGTAATGCAAACTTTCCACGTGGCGAAAGGATACAAAACCAGGGGAAACATTATATTTTCTACGGGGCTTACAAATAAGGACCACTGGGAGAAAAAACTTATTAATCCAATTTTTTGTTTCTGGATGCTAATGTAATTTGCTTCTAATTGGAGCCGTCTAATTATTGTGTTTCAGTCGTGGGGAAGAGCGTAACGAGTCACAAGATACAAACATTTTTTATATCAGCATGCAGTGGAAGAACATAACAAGTGCTCTTCTGTAAAACTAGCAAAATGTGACTTATAAGGTTTTCGCCATGAGGTCTTCAAATGTGCTTAGTTAACCGCGAAAACCCTTTCATTTTTTACTCTCATTTGTTTTTAAGACCGCTCAGTTTACGCCAAGTGATTAAAACTGCAGAAACCACGTGGTAACACATGCATTTGGTGGTGAAAAAACTCTTAACCAGCGAGGAAGTGGAGGATGGGGAAGGGATTATCTATCGCTCAGCCCGTGCAAAGCTGTCGGTAGAATTTTTGCGAGTCCATGCACGGGGCTGAAAGAGGGGGATTTTGCTGGTCCTTCACTGAGGAAAATAACGTCGGAAGGGTGTAGACTGGGGCAAAAGTGGAAAGGGATGGAAGTAGAGATGGGTGCTAGAGGAAGGGGCAGTATTTGTGTTGGTGGAAGCTGAACAAGAGCTTGGATTGTAGTTCGTTGCAGCGGCGGCCATGCCCCTCTTCATTGTTCCCCTTTGCAACGACATTTCATCGATCTTCAGCTTCCGCTTCAGCCACAGTACCGCGAAAGGAAAGGAAAGGTAAATAAAATAAATCCCGTGGCACGAGCTTAAAAAAAATTGAGAGAGAGAAAGGGACAATACAAAGTGAGACAGCAATGATAGATAAAGGAAGGGGGGAGGCCATGGAAGTAACAAAAGTAGAATACGAAAAATAAAAAATAAAAAATCTCGATGTTAATATTTCGTGTTATATTGCCTCGCTCAGCTATTCCGTTATTTCTACATCACTCTAGCTCGTTTGCGCGATGTCAACAGACGATCCAATTTTTGTGTAAAGTGGTTCACGATGTCAATGATTAATTACTGCCATCATCACCGTTTCTGGGCTTTAAATTGGTAATTACAGACGTAATATGTATGAAATTAAGGTTTCATAAAATTTTCAGTTTTACTGAGATAACTTCCAAGGTTTTATAAAGACAAATACAATTTTAACTACACTTCTTTTTAAAAATAAAAGCCGACAATTACTATTACTTAAAATATAAACACATAGAAGACGTATATGTAACATCAAGGAAACATAATTTTTGAAAATATAATTTCTGATTCAGCTTAGATTAAATAAAATAAATTACGCCGCTAAAATATTGATACTTAAGAAAATAAAAGAATTAGCTGGTATAGAAGCGATTGCACGGATCTTTGGATCAAAAGTAATACACAAGACAACAGGTAACATTGTGTAAATTGTTACTAACTGAAATAATTGTATTCAAGGTGGCGGGCTTTAATTAATTAATTTTGTCTCTTTTTTAGTAATAGACCTAGTGTCCGGAAGCATCTAACCGAATTAAATAAATCTTACCACAGTGACAGACATTCATTTATCATTATTTTTATTTATGTTTTAGACTATAGAGGACTAGCGGCTACCCGCGACTTCGTCTGCGTATATATCTTTAGAAATGATAGCCTATTCTGTTGTATGAGTAATAATTATATTTTTTAGGCTTCTATTTACTGCATTATACTCCTATAAACTATGTTAAACAATTTTTTTTGTTCAGCGTAAACATGCAGATTTTGCGATTTAGAAACACGTGAGCAAGCTACGTAGAGCTGACCGTGGGAAAAACATGGCGCGCCCGAATGTATTCCTGCTACATTTAAGGTTTGACCCTGTGATTTGTTGATAGTCATTGAAAATGCAACTTTAAAAGGGAACTGCAGACGTTTAAAATTAAATGGTAAGTTATTAGGTATAATTGGGATGCGTGGTATAAGCACATTGTCTCCCTTGGCTTCTCCAGTTAAGATTGTGGCCTTCACAATATGCCTTCCTAGTTCGGTGACTCGCAACCGAGTACCGTTGCATAATCTTGGCGCGTCCAAGTTGCGCATTAACAAAACGGGTATACCTACCTTTAATTCCAGCTTATGGGATGGCACCCCGGATAGCTCCAAAGAGTTTAGGAACTCCACGGGATAGCTCGTAGTGTCATCGGATGACATGACTGTGTCGATGGAGTTGTACACTGATGTTTCGCTAGTTATTTCGTCCAAGATTTTTTTATTTATTTTCGTAACTGTCTCATTTTTTGGTGCCAGTATGGTTCTTTCACACAACCAATATTCGTCGTGAATGCATTGTTGAAGATTCCGAAAATGACAAAATTGGTGTGTGAAAAGAACCACACCTTCTTGGTCGGTTTCTAAACAGCCTTCACCAATTTCGAGGAGTTTTTGAGCATATGCACCTGACTCGACATCACTGAATAACTGGACTCGCAAATTAGTGGTGAGATAAAGCTTTTCATCTTTGGTCTACATATATGATGCTTTCAGACATGCGTTAATTTCGTCTGCTGCAGTGCCTCTCTCGATAACAGGTTAAGTCTGTCTAAAATCCCCTGCCAGTAACACTACCACACCACCCATCAACTTTCGATTGCTTTGTATGTCTTGTAGACAGCGATCAAGCACCTCGATGGCGCGTTTGTGTGACTAATATGAATAAAGACAGTGACAAAGAAGGTGTGCTGGTAATACCCAGAAAGAAATAGTTCTTAAGCAAAATATTACACTGAGTGCGCACGAATGCGGTGCGAACCATTTTAGCAGCGCGCACTCACTTTCTCATAGTAGTAACTTTTAAAATATTTGTCCAAATTACGTAGTGTAAAAGACAAAGTTTATCTACTTTAAATATCAGAAGCGATAAAAGTATTTATTTTGATAAAGAATAAATTTGTTACTACAAAATGTGCATTGGAAATATAGAATCAAATTTTATTGTATTTATTGTTCACTATTTTGGCAATAATGACTTACACATAAAAGATAAATATATGCTGTCGCGGAATTTTTTGTAAAACTATTTAAGAGAAACATTTCCACTATACATTATATTAGTGTAACTCTTACGGTTTTTGCAGCGCACGCCAAAATAGCTCGCAGATGGCAGAATTTTTTCCGACTTGCTTGATACTAATCGTTATATTTTGGCCAATTTACACAATATATCTTGTACATTACAGCCTATGTGCTATTCTGATGTATGAGCTATATTATTGTAAAGTTTAATTAAAATCCATTCAGTAGTTTATGCGTGAAAGAGTAACAAACATCCATACATCCCTCCTCACAAACTTTCGCGATTATAATATTAGTAGGATTTTGATACAATATGTCACGTAATGGGAGCGTTCGTGGTAAATAACTGCACCATCAATATTGGAATAGTGTTTTAAGTTGCCGCAGGCTGGAATTAGACTACGACATTCAGAATGCAAGCCATTCACCCCATTCTATAACCTGATTCGCTCAGTACGTGATGATAAAAACAAAGAACAAATTAAAGTAGCTCATTAATAGCCATCTTCAACATCCTCTCTGGGTTGTGATGACCCATGACATACAATTTTCGTAAAAACTTTCAAGTAGAGATATTGAACAAGAGCTATATATCGAAATAAATATTTGTGCTCCTACCTGCATATGTTTTAACGGACTTGCGTCCAGTAAAGTTGGTGGCAACGGGAGGTAGGTAGTTACATATGTATAAACCTTTTTTTTATATTCAAATATTAGGGAAACATTTGTGAATAGTGAAAAAATGTATTTTGCTTTCTGGATTTTAATGCTTATAAGCGTTAGGATCAGTAAATTTGCCAAACATTTACTTTTTTCAATGATATAATGTCACTTGACCGACGCATGAACAAAAATATCAGGCCCATTGCAATGATAATTTTACATATGGCGGAAGAATACACAATGAACAAACAAATAGATTTTTAGCTGACTTTTAAAACTGCTCAGTTTAATGTAAACAGCCCATAATTTAATTTTTTATTGACACTAAAATACTGATTCAAACAACGTTTCCTTTCCAACTGATGTATTTATATTTACATTAGGTATCAGGAACGGTTCTGTTGGTTCCGTTTCAAAACGGATTACAGCAGTTAAGAGATAAAATTTTTTGTTAATTTGAGCACAAAATATTCTATACAATTTTAATGCGTTGAATTTATCTGAGATGTTGTATATATTTTGTACAATGGTTCTATATTCAGTGTGTTTCAAGTAATGCATAAAATTTTAGCCCAATATTTTAATAATACAAAATTGTGAAATAATATTTACGTCTTCGACTGTATTTTAACATCTTGTTTGCCACGTTAACATTTCCGTAGTATTTATCGTCTGATAATTTACGAAATACAGATTGTAATGAACTTTTCTTACATGTCAAAATAGGATCAAAACACTAGGTAAATGAGGATGATTTACTTGGAAAACATTATGCGACTCATGACCTTATGTGACTATTAAGTGAGAGAAACAATCTGAAATATTGGGGGGTAAACGAGTTTTTTTTGCAAAATGTTAGAACCCACGTGAGATGAGACAACAAATTCGTAAATAGTTTTATCCTGGTTTAATGTACATGTGATGATTACGTCATAACAATACTCAAACGAATGGGTAACACACAGTTTTTTGGTTAAAAGCACGGCACCCTTTAATGTTCTAAAGACGCAAGTTGTTATTACACGTGAAATGTTCACTAATTGCAGTTATAACATCTGACTAACACCTTTCACGAATTTGTTGTCCCATTTCACGTAGTTTTCAAGTAAGTTTTTAATACCCAATACTCAAGGGCGTGTTTTTACTTATTGGGTTAATGCACTTTTGCGGAGTCCTCGAAAACACGTTTTTCCCTTCTAAGACTCTCAAGGGTTGAATTTCAAAAATTCTGAAATTAATTTTTAACCAATTAAATAGGCAGTTTCTTGAAGTTAAGAGCATAAATATATCTTATGGTGTTGATAGGTTATTCATGAGTCCTCGAATACAAGTTCGACAACTTTTCACCTTCTTAGTGGTTGAATTTAAATAAAATGCTAAGATTTTTTATTTCGTGCTAACATAGGAAACTTTTTGAAGCTAAGAGCATAACGATATAAGATCGGGTTAATGAGCTACTGAGTCCTCGAAAACACATTTTACCGCTTTTCAACCTGTTTGGGGTCAAATTTCGAACTATTATTTTGTAGTAGGTGCCTGCACCCTACGAGGAAGGTGTTCCTAAACTTTTATGACTTTGCATCCAACGGTCATGGCTGTGCGGTGATGAGTTTGTCAGTCAGTCAGTTAGTCAGTCGGTATCTTCATTTTTGTTGTAGAGAAATTTACTGATACATTTGCTAAAACAGTATGGTGCGTGAGAACACTTTGAATACAACTTGTGTAGTTTCCTAATAATTTATTTTAGATAAATAATTTTCTAAAGGTCGTTTAGATTTGGTTATATAATATGTCAAGTCATAAATTAGGCACGATAGGTTGCAGAAAAGGTGTGGAATTATGTATCATAAAAATTGAGTAATTTAAAGAAGGGGTATATGTACTGGCAGTAAAACTACCAGCTAAACATACTATTAGAAGTATGAGATGCAAATAAAATTTGTCAAAAAAAAAAAAACTAAAATTTCATAGTTTTTAATGGTAATCGTTTAAGTAAAGTTGTTTATGTGATGTAAGGGTATGAAAATTATACTTTGTGGCACTATTTTCCATCATGGGGTACTATTGGATCTGATTTTAATGATAACGATAGTTGCTTTATTATACGAAGTTTGAGTAAAATCTCTTTGATGGTTGCAGATTAACCGCACATGACACTAAAGGAAAAACACCGCTAATTTGTAGGCGAAAAACTATTAAAAATAAACGTGCCCTTTTAATTACTGTTGGCATTCAAAATGTTCAGAAATTGGTTGAGAAGTTACTTAAATATGACTTTCCAATTTTAATTTCAGTTAATATTATGTTTCAACCTAGTACAGTAAAATTATTATCAGCTAGAGTGTTTAGTGCGCGCAGTAGGAACTTCTGGCGTGCTTTCTAGGTCCAATAACTTGGAATTGTTACAGACATAAAATATCAAAATGATATTCTGAAAGGCTACCATTCCGAACTAAAGTGTTCTATCTACGAATAAGTACTTACGTTAAGTTGACTGTATATATATATATATATATNATATATATATATATGTTTTGGCTGTTCGTGAAATACGGTAATAAAAATCTTATTTCAAAGTACGTTATCATATAAAATGACTGACAATGCCTAGGAACAAATTAACTTAATGCGGGCATTTATATGCTCTATTTCATTGCCGAGTACCTAGAGGGGTGCTTCCAGAGATATAACGTTAGCTCACACACAGATGTGATCTCCGAGTAGCATTTAGCTTGTGTTTAAACACTCGCGCGTCCTCCGGCTTCATCTGATCAGCCGCACATCTACGGCTGGTTCCGCAATATTGCGATGCGTTGCGATACGTTGCGATGCGTTGGGAGGTGTCTAGCTGCACTAACTGTTTCACAATTGAGAGACGGGTGCCGTCTGAGATGGCGCTGCTGTCTGTTTCAAAGGTGAAAAAAAAAAAGAAGCATTTTCAGACCTTATGAATGTAACAAAATACACGCGAAAAACATTGGAACTGTATTTAGAAGGTAAACATGTCAGAATGAACACGAAGTGCTACCAAAACTACGCAGTAACATCAGCAACAATAAAAATACAAATATAAATACGTCGGCGTGAACGCGATCGTCGTTTCCAAAACGTAAACAAATAGTTGTTTATACACTCCTTGTGAACAAACATAAATTTAATATTCATTTTCTTAATCGCAATGCGAGTATTTCGCCCGGCGCACTCGTCGCCGACGCGCTGCGACGGACCGCTGCTTCGTCCTGATTGGCTGCAGCTCATCGCAACGCATCGCATCGCTGTTGAAACAGCATAACATGTGGAAATGGAATATTCATGTAGGAAAGATCTATATTTCGATGATAAATTTAATATAACCATGGGCGTGTTTGCCGCAAGATAACGAAGGGCGTTTGTTGGAGTTCGTACTGAGTGTTTGGTCTTCGTGTAAAAATAATGGCATTCGCTTTATTTCTGCACTCTTACGTTTGTAAAATTACGTTCGAATTAAACGAATATATCTGATGTAAGATGTGACTACAAGTTCATTGGTTTACACGTAGGTACCACAAATGAGTGAGTGAAGAGATTTGGACGGCTCCTTACAGCGAGGTCTTGAAAGCCGATGAGGGTGATTAAGGTGAGAATGGAGTAGCGCCGGAATGAAAGGTCGGGAAACGGGAGATTCCCGAAAAAAACGCGCAGACCAGTGACATCGTCCGGCACGGTTCCCATTTGCGAAAATCCGGGAGCGACTCGGCCGGGAATGGGACCCGGATCGCCCTGGTGGGAAGCGAGCAGGCTAACCGCAGCCACCGCGGCTCCGGCACTACGAGTGTTTCATCGATCTATTAGCAGCGTGTTGCATATTTCCATTCTACAGAGAAGTTATATTTAAAAGCGATTTGTTAAATGAACGAAAGTAATTTCAATTGGGTATGGTCGGTTTTTATATTATACTAATTAATAATATTACTTCTGATCTATCGCGGATTTTCGGACAGAGTAAATCAATACGAGTACATAGTATGATTATGGAAAGTATGGGCCAGTGGGACCCGGAACCGGAGCATGGAGCTGTTGATGCTCTGTCGTTCCACTCGGTCGGCGGCAATTTTACCGTTAAAATTTTCCGTTCATTTCCCTTGTTTCCTTTAAAATTTTCATGTTTTCCTTAAATTTTTTATTTTTTTTTTTAAATAATTTGCTTGTTTTTCCCTACAGAAAACCGGGTCTCCAAGATGCAAAAACGAACATCAGAGAGGCACTTTTCTATCCATTAGAACAATTTGGGTGGCTCGCTTTTCGAGGGTCGAGCAGTGACTGCCATATTGGTTTTATAGGCATAGGATATGCCAAATCGATACACAGGGTCCAGGGTCCGGAGACAGAGCTCACCGCCCACCATCTTGGTTCAGTCTACCATCTTGGTTCTGTTAGCCATCTTAGTCGCCATTTTGGATGTCGGTGACCTTGACCTTTGACCTTGACCCAGTGGCCTGCAACCTTGAACCCAAATAATAAATAAAATTTCAAAAATTTCAAAAATTATAAAAATTTACAAAATTACAAAAAATTAAGACATGTAAAATAAGAAAGTTAAAAAATTAATATCTCGAATATTTTACCAAAACGAGATCCAGGATCGCAGTCGGAGCCGATCAGCCACCATATTGGATCCAAGTGACCTTGACCTTTACCCGAGACCTTCACCTAGACCCCATGACCATGACTGAATAACTTTGAATCCCACAAATAAACCAAAAATCCCAAAAATATCCAAAGTTACAACAGTTTATAAAAACAATTATTTAAAAATCTATAAAAAATTATTACATTATTTATAAAAAATGTATAAAAAAATATTTAAAAACTTACATTGCTATAGGTTTCCCAGCACTATGACGAGTATAGGTACGACCGTCCCCCAACCAGTCCTTTGAACACTCACAATCATGACAAATAGAAAAAATGTAAACAATTAAAAATAATCGTAAAATCATGGTAAAAATTACATTTATCACTCCGACCACGATGCTGGTTGGTGTCGACCGTAACCTTGTCCGCAAGTATTATGAAAACAAAAATAGAGGGAAAATAGTAAAAACCCAATAAATTCATAAAAAATCGTAAAATTTCTAAAAATCTAAGAACATATATCGTTACCTCGCCCTCACTTTGCTCGACGGCTACAACCAAACCAACCACCTCTCAGTCATTAAAAAATCGAGAAAAATCGCAAAAGTTCGAAAAATTATTCTAAAAATCGAGGAAACAATTACGTAAATAACTTCGGCCGCCTTGTTAGTTGTTTTCTAACTTGACATTGACCACAATCACCTTAAAAGCAAAAAATTAAAAAAAATTAAAAAAANGCCTTGTTAGTTGTTTTCTAACTTGACATTGACCACAATCACCTTAAAAGCAAAAAATTAAAAAAAATTAAAAAAATTAAAAAAATCATAAGTAAAGGTACCTAGTGCGAAAAAAAAGTTGGATGTGTGTGGCCANAAAAAAAATTAAAAAAATTAAAAAAATCATAAGTAAAGGTACCTAGTGCGAAAAAAAAGTTGGATGTGTGTGGCCATGAGAGTTCGATTCTCATAAAGATGGCAGAGCGTGGGTACTCCCTGGTACAAAGGTCAGTAGACGGCCCAACTCACCATTTTTTATTGTCTATTCAGTAGGCAAGCTTTCAGCCTTACAAACCAACAATACCAGTTTAAAATACGAACCGGCCATGCCAGTCAACAACACCCCCAAACCATAGGAACTTCCCATACCGCAAAGCCATTCCAATCGTCCAGTCTAACAACCATCAAGATAAGCCAACCATAACAACTAACCATTACTAGCTGGCCATAACAAAAGGACAATACCGACCAACAATACTAGTCAATGACTAACTACCCTAAGCTTTACTCCTGCTAACTGCCTCCTGCCGACTGACTCCTGCCGACTGATTCCTTCTCAATCGACCACAATCCTCCTCCTTAATCATCCCTTTAAATACTCCTTAATACTCCTCAATGCTCCTCCCCAATCCTCCTCTGCAAACCACAGCAAATCCTCCGTAATCCTCCACAATCCACAGCAATCCTCCACAAACAGTTCTGCAATTCGCTCCGCAATCAGCTCTGCAAATTAGCTCCGAATGATCCGCAATCCGCTCGCAATCTGCTCTGCAATACTGTCAGTAATGCTCTCTGCAATAAACTCAGCAATCTGCTCCACAATCAACTTTTCAATACGCTCTGCAATCCACTCCGCAATCTGTCCAACATCACCTGTGAAAGCTTTGTAACAGACCCCTCATGCTCCGCAACTGACCTCTTATGCTCGGCAAATGACATCTCACGCTCCGCAACTGACACCTCATGCTCTGCAACTGACATATAAAACGCTCTGTAACTGACCCCTTATGCTCCTCGACTAACCTCTCAGGCTTCGCAACTTACCCCTTATGCTATGCAACTGACTCCTCATGCTTCGCAAATGACACCTCGTGCTCCATAACTGACTCCTCATGCTCCGCAACCGACCCCTCATGCTCTGTAACTAACCCTTTACGATCCGCAACAGACCCCTCATGTTCCATAAATGATTTTTCATGCTCCTCAACTGACCCCTTTTGCTCCGCAAATGACGCCTCATGTTTTGCAATTGACCCATAATGCTTCGCAACTGAATTCTCATGCTCCGCGAATGATTCCTCATGCTCAGTGACTGCCACCATATACTCCACAACTGACTCCTCATGCTCCACAACTGTCCCCTCATGATCCACAAATTACCCCTTATGCTCTGAAACTGACCCCTAATACTCCATAGCTGACCCCTCATGCTTCACAACTAACCCCTTCCATGTCCGAGCCCTTATCCTAGTCAGGCTTCACATACACACAGTGGTGTGTTTCTTTTTACGATGCAATTTTCTGTAGTCAGGTGGAAGGAAATCAGTGTATGCCTATTTGCTAAGTGGATTAAGCACACTTGTTCTCCGTTCTAGATGATTTACTGAAGCCAGGGTCCAACCCGAACCTTTCGAAACCATATATTATTTATCTTGGAATAACTAGTGTATAACATCGTCAACAGTGCTTTCTATCTCGTCTACATTAAACACAGCTACATTCGAGGTCTTGAAGGCTCTAGTACAACATTCGTCATCGTGGGGCTCTGGTTTCGTATAGCTAAAGTCCAGCCACATTTATACCTTACACCGACATATNTACAACATTCGTCATCGTGGGGCTCTGGTTTCGTATAGCTAAAGTCCAGCCACATTTATACCTTACACCGACATATTTTTCCACCTCATCGATAAGTTTGTTTAGCATATTAGGTTTCATACTTGTCAAGAACTAGGAATCATCTTTCCNTATTTTTCCACCTCATCGATAAGTTTGTTTAGCATATTAGGTTTCATACTTGTCAAGAACTAGGAATCATCTTTCCATGTAATTTACATATTTGGCAGAATAAAAACTTTAAGGACCCCTAAATTCAGATCGCTTCAGGGAAAAGTCATTAACATTAGGCTTCGGCTCGCAGAGCNATAAAAACTTTAAGGACCCCTAAATTCAGATCGCTTCAGGGAAAAGTCATTAACATTAGGCTTCGGCTCGCAGAGCACAGAAGTAGATTGTTTTGTACAATCAAGTGGTCATGACACAGGTCCAGGCTCCATGTTTGTTGAAATCTAATGCAGGTCTTCGTACTCACGTTTCATCGTCGTTGTATGACGAAAGTCCATCCACATCGTTGTTCATGTAATGGTGTTGGAACCATTACTACCATTTTCCTATATAAAAGCGATTATTTTNAGTCCATCCACATCGTTGTTCATGTAATGGTGTTGGAACCATTACTACCATTTTCCTATATAAAAGCGATTATTTTTACAGTAAAGAGCATAGCTTGTGTCCACAGAAGGCATTCCAACATATTTCATGTAAAAAATGTGGGGACACACTGAGAAAACCAACATACTCGATCACCCCAGAAGAAAACAGCAGATACTTTCTTAACAATATGGTATTTTCATATGCTTGTAGGCACATGTATATATATATATATATATGCAATAATTTTTTTAAACATAATTATTTATATTCCCATTTAATTTATAAATTTTAATATATGCATATTATGGTCTCTGCGTGTTTTCTTCTGTGGCAAACGAGTATGTAGGTTTTCCCAAAGTGCTCCCATATTTTTACATTTTAAATAATTTGGTGGAAGGCATCTGTATGCACAAGCGATGCTCTTTACTGTAAAAAGAATCGCTTTTATATAGGAAAACTGCAGTAGCCGTTTTAAAATCATGAAGTGAACATGATACGGAAGGGATCTCGCCATAAAACGAAGATGAATTGTGAATACGAAGACCTGCCATTGACCTCAGCGAACATGGTAGCNGGAAGGGATCTCGCCATAAAACGAAGATGAATTGTGAATACGAAGACCTGCCATTGACCTCAGCGAACATGGTAGCATTTGTGTGGAGGTAGCCCAGCATGCTACAACATGTGACTTATCCAGAAACGACAGTCTTTGGTCTCTTTCCGTTTTCCATCCCCCTGGTGCTCCAGAACTATTTTTTTGTTTTCANTATCCAGAAACGACAGTCTTTGGTCTCTTTCCGTTTTCCATCCCCCTGGTGCTCCAGAACTATTTTTTTGTTTTCATGGATATATAGTAGTCCCTCACATTTTGCCACTTCTTGTACAGTTCTTCGCCTGCAAACAAAAAAAAAGTGCCGTTGCTATAATTATACACAAATAGGGCACTTCATACTGAATACCATTGGAAGTTATTGACTATAGGTCTACTACATGTTCGAATTATGTCGCAATTAAAAAATATTCATCACAAACTTTTGTTTAGTCCTACATCTGGACAAATACGAAAGAATAAATGAAAATATTCTTTTCNTATCCAGAAACGACAGTCTTTGGTCTCTTTCCGTTTTCCATCCCCCTGGTGCTCCAGAACTATTTTTTTGTTTTCTTGGATATATAGTAGTCCCTCACATTTTGCCACTTCTTGTACAGTTCTTCGCCTGCAAACAAAAAAAAGTGCCGTTGCTATAATTATACACAAATAGGGCACTTCATACTGAATACCATTGGAAGTTATTGACTATAGGTCTACTACATGTTCGAATTATGTCGCAATTTAAAAATATTCATCACAAACTTTTGTTTAGTCCTACATCTGGACAAATACGAAAGAATAAATGAAAATATTCTTTTCTTTTTCGTTTTGTTTCAGGTACATGGCAAGAGGGGAATCATTTAGATCTTTGGCATTCCAATTCCGAATACATCATTCTTGGTTTTATAAGATTGTGCGCAAGTGCTTGGAATGCATAGTACATGTATTTTTGGAGAAAAAATATCCCCACCCAACAAATGAACAGTTCAAGAAGATATCTGAGGATTACTTTATTCACTGGCGTTACCCGTTATGCTGTGGGGCACTGGGTGGCAAGCATATACGCATTGAATGTCCTAAGGACAGCATATATTTATTCTTTAATTATAAAGAATATTTTTCAATGGTTCTTCTAGCTCTTGTGGAGGCTCAACATAAATTCATAGCAGTTGATATTGGATCTCGTAGTCGGGAAGGTGATGCAGGGATTTTCTTGAAAAGTATACGTTTTTAGTCATGTTCAGATCAGTTGTTTTCAGCTTGGAGGAAACCAAGCCCGGACGCATTAACCTAAACTTAAAAGTTACGATTCGCCTGAAACGTCACAGAGTTGTATGGTTATTGCCTATGCATAATTTTATATTGTCAAGTTTATGTGAAATTATAGCTAAAATATGAACTAGTATTTAGTATGCAAAACAATGATTCAGTTTTCTTCTGTCAGAACAATGTTGTACAAAAAAATTAGTGTTTTAAGAAAGTGAACATACTCAGACTTGACTTAAAATTAACTAAGCAATTGGCTCGTAGTTTATGTAGCCTACTTAATATTTAATAGCGAGGGCAATGGCTGCGTTGAGTCATAAACGTGTGTGGTTTTTTTTTTTGGTTATTTTGAAATTTCTAACATATAAAATTTTCACCATTAGTGCATCCAATTAGTGCGTGTTATAGACCAACAAACTTCGGCTGCCAGTGCGCCTACAGTGATTCCTAAGTGATTCATGCCTTTGCAGATGGAACTGAACCAAGTTGTTATTACAAATATTATAGACAATATGTGAGATGGCACACTGAGGTGTCAGTATAATGTGCAAATGAATAAAATTAAAATATGAAACCACTAAAAAACCTGTTGCTAGCATTAAATATTTTCATGTAAGCAAGTACAGTGGCAGTGTTTGTTTCGCATTTATCATCGTGACACTGAAGCATAACTTAGTTTTGATGACAAAACATTAATCAGCATTTGGAAATTAGCGAAAAGTCGCTGTGTGTCATTACTCTCATCCCAGGAGAGACTCTTCAACCCTAAGTCGTTTGTCATCAACACGACCTGTTACTCTGGATTATGCTCTCTCTCTCTCTCTATCTCTCTCTCTCTCTCTCTGTCTCTCTGTCTCTCTTACAAATGCACTGTGCGAGGTGTTTACGTATGAAATCGTTCGCAATATGTCGGCAATTGCAAATGCCGGTGCCGATAAATATGTCAATTTGCTCCTCCTTCGTCAGGGCCATCTTCGGTCACCATACACCTGCACAGACGGGAAAAGGTTTTACACTATGTTCCGTGACTTTTGAATAATTTTATAGTTGCAATCAAATTTTAGTTATATTTCATGCGTCCAGAAATTTCTGAGAATTATGTAGTACTTTTTTATTATAACTGCACTTATTTCGGGTCATTATAATTACTAATGTATGGAAATTACCTGCTTATAGATGGAAAAAAAAAGTTTTCACATATTATGCACGATGAAAGTTTATACTATTAATTAATGCATATAGAGAAAATTATTTCAATCAGTGATCTTCAATTTATAGGTTTTTAAGTGCAATTTTACAGATTTCCCAGATGTTGAGAAGCAGTAAGTGCAGTTCTCAATATCGTATTAACTTTTAGTGTATTAATTCTCGTTGAATTAAATACTCTTAAATATTCTTGGTATAATCACTCCCCTAGTTGATTCAAGGAGATCATAATGATATATATAAACCTCTTCATTTTCGATTACATAAGTTTGTCTTCTTGATATAAAAGCAGTATTTTCCCTTAATATTTCCACTCTTTTGTTTGTTTAAATTAGTAAGTCCATTATTATCTATTGTTGAAAATGGCATATCAAATATTTTATAATTATGCTCTTTGTTATTAGGAATGTGGATAAAAACTATTTCATCATTATGTCCTTTATTATTATTATTATTAGGAATGTGAATATCAATTATGTAATCTTTACGTTTTTTATAATCAATAATATGGATATCAACTATTTCATTATTATTAATTGATATGTTTTACACTCATTATTCTTATTTGTGTTTAATATATGTATTTGAAAAAGGTGTTTAAATCTTTCTAAAAATGTTATAAAAAATTGGTTTTATTAGAGTGTTCATCATTATTAGAATGATTTGATTTCATATTTACTTTTTGTTGCTCTATTTATATATGATGCTGTTTAATGATTATTTTTTCTAATTCATTCACTTTGTTTTTCGATAATACAGCATTAGTTTTTCGGTTGCACATTGTATAAATAAAGATGTGTGTTTATCAATTTAAATGGCTGTTTATAAAATAAATTAATTTTTTTTTTACCCTTTTTCTATGTTTGATTAAATATTATTTTCTTTAAATTTTTGAGTAACTTAGTTTCTTTATGATTTTCAAGATATTCTCTTTTAATATATTTTCCACATTCACATAACCTTTTTTCTGCTTTTTTCTCACATTTTTAATTTTAATGATATTTATATAGTGTTCATCATTACATGTTTTGCATATATTATGATGTTTATTCGTCGCAGTAGGATGAGGTGAAAATAAGTTAATATATTTTATTACTTCACTTTTGTTTTATTTTTTGGTATTATTCTGTTTATTGTATACTAATTGGTCATGTTTAGGTAATTTTAAATTACATGACACTTCATCTTTATTCTCAATTTTTTGGTTTATTTATTAAGGTGAATGGTTTTTGTAATTTCTTTATTCTTATACAAGAGTTGTCATAAGGTCAATTAAGGATATTCATTTAACTGAGATTTTAAACCATAATATTTCTTTAATTCACCTATATCTTTATATATACCTATAAAATTGACATCAATAAGTAAGTTAAGTGTCTTATGAGAATCAGAAAATTGTTTAATATACTTAAAACCGTTGAATTTTCTGATAGATGGAAAGAGGAGGGTGGGGACCTTTGGGAGATGCCACCTAAATTTTCATGGAAAAATTCACATTTTTTAATTCCTAGTTTTTTCTTAATATTGTTGGTTCTAATGTTCTTAATTTTTTGGTTAAATTATCAAGAAAATTATAATTTCACCAGCTCTTTCATATATGGTTTTTGATATTTTTGCAAAAAAAAATCAAGAAATAATAAACATTACAACTCTCATAATCATTATTTTTCCTAAATTTCTTTTTGGCAAAAAATGGCAAGTGTGTCATTTCTCTCATGTGGCCTCGCATATACAATTCTGTGGCGTGGTGCTTAATGGGCCAATGTCATAAAATGACAGTATTGAGTTAATGTGCTCTGGTGTGTGCTAAGACTGTGTAATTTCTTATACCAAAGTGGGCACTCTTTATCTGTAATATGTATCAATGAAGATATAAGACATCTATGAGTCAATGTCACTGTCATATTGTTTGTTGAACTTTTTGCAAGAAAGGCCAACGTTGACGTTAACCGTGAAATTTAAAAATATTTAGTTTGTAATAAAGGCCAAAGTTGACATTGGTCCTTTGGTTTTCTTGAGATTGGCCTGTCCTAACTAGTGAGTTTGATTTAAATCGCATGTTAGAATCACATTGTTAGAATGGCATCTCGTGCAGCGAAAATAGTTTCCATGGCTACTGGAAATGAGTTAGGTAAGTTTCACAATTTGTTTTACAACTCAGCAAAGCTACTGTCACATACAACAATCAAGTTTTGTTTCATATCATGATCATAAGCATTTTTATAGGTTAATCTGAGCAAAAGTGAAGTAGTGTTATAGTATTGTGCCACATTAATTACATTGGGGAAATATGATTAATTTTTCTTATTTTGAACATAGTGTACGTAAAAATAAATCTGAAATCATAAATGACTTACAAAAAAAAAGTGTGTTTGTTTTCTCCAGGCATACCTATTCCAGCCGAAAGTTGGCAAATCACAACCAATATGCTATGTGTGGGACGAGACAGTTGCAGCACAAGGAGGCCAAGAAATAGCTTCACGGAAATGTTTGCGCCACATCCCACAGGATGTAGTGGCAAAATACGAATTAGGCACAACATATTGCAAGTGCACTTGTAAGACCAGCCAACGAGCAACTGCACAGCGAACAACCACGAACACATGAACAGCTCCGATGTGATAAACTAAATTCAAAGCCATTGCATTTTGAAGTTTTGGACAATATCAGTCAACAAAATTCCAACATTCAGTTCCCAAGAAAAAAAAATGTGTGTCAGTTTACGCTGTATGAGCTAAGGTATCCCTACTCTTCAGTGTACTTTGTGACTGTAGTTTTACCATTCAACATGCTTAACCGCGACCGAACTCGCGATAGTACAAAACCGGAACTTTCAGCGCTCACAGTGTCACAGCTATAATCATCAATTGAACACTTCTATAGTGTGCAAAGATTTATTTACTGGTCCAGACTGTCAACCAAAGCAATATCACCGCCCAGTATGTCCAGAGGGCGAAAGTAATGTCATAATACAATGCAGGGTGTGTGCAGTGTATGCACACAGGCAATATTTGCAGCCTGGTGAAAGACTGACAGTACAAAATGGCAAGTTCACGTGTCGACAATGTACAGCAAAGGACGACACCGCATCGCAGCTGCAACACAATATCTGTGCGCACATGTGTGTCCAAACCCCGCCAGCTGTCCTTTACTGCAGCACTTCTTCCTCTCCTACCATCTGCCCCTTACATACCGCCACTCGCAACCTACTTTCTCATGCATGCCTTCCTCCAACAGATGATTCCAGTGCTACCAAATCATGCACCACAATTTCTGCAACCAAACCCAATGCCACAATTTCCCATGCTCAACTTCGTTCCACCAGCTACATGCATGTAGCCTTAAAGTAGTGGAAGGCGAGACCAAAAAACTGTAGCCACCCCAACCTTTGTACCTGGACCAAACAGTGTTACCACACCCTCGCGATTCCAGTCTCTACCCACCTTTGTGGGATCACCTACAGAGGAACTATCTGGATTCCTTAGTGACTGTACAGCACACCTGCGATGTTATGGGGTAGCCTTGTTGGTGCGCAACTCTCCGGAGAAGCGCGTTTCTAGTGGCAATCTATAAATCACTACGGTTTACAGTGGGAGGAGTTCCTCCATGATATCCAGTGCCATTTGAAGGGGCATTCACGTCACTTCAAACACAAAGATATCTGACGTTAGAATAGCAACAGCTAACAGTTAAACTAACCATGTTTACCACCAGAAAAGTACATCTTGCCAGACATTTCCACTCTCTCCTGCCCCTGCGCGAAGTGTTTGAAGTGGTGACGGAAACAGTACTCCCGGAATACCATGCCGCATTGGTACCATTGGCAGCCTGATGAACTCATGTGCGCCGCGATAATCTTGGAGCGAAATACGTAGCAGTGGAGGAAGGAGTACAGAAAATTTTACTGGTGCATTTGACAACAAGAGCAATAGTGTGTAAGACAGTGCATGAAACAAAAACGTGACTTGGGACAGAAGCCAACAACTTGGGTGGCCGGAATGGTGCTGGTGCGGCTGCTGCTGGAGTATGGGATGCATCGGCTTCACAAAAGGTCAGGCACACCCACGCTGGCTGATGTCACCGACGTGACTGGAAAGGGGGAGGTGGTGAGCTGGATGTCACTGCTCTCGCTGCCGACATAATTGCTCCTGCTGCTAATACACCCACCCCACTGCCACCGGTAGTGACCTGGGAGAGCAGTGACCGAGCGGGCTTGATCACCTGATGGTGACCCATCGACTGGCAGCGGCATTCCTGCTGTGTCACTGCTATGGTGTATCAGCCCCTCGCCAGTGGTGAACATCTCCGGAAGCTGTCCTGATGCTGTCTACAGTGCGGCAAATGGTCCTGTGGTGTCACCTGTAGCGGGCGAGGCGTGATAGTGGAGGCACCATCGAGAAGGGCACAACGACATCAGGTGTTGTAAAGCGGGCAGGCCATGGTGCGGCTTATCCTTGCTCATGCTGGTGGTACGCCTGGGATAACATGGATGCGGGAATGGCGAAGCTGGAGGAGGCCCTGTCCGCGATGATGGTGCTCCCACCTCAACGACCTCTGAGGGGCACATGAATGCCGGGCATCGTTGGGTTTGTAAGGCCTTGTAGATGCTCTTCCAAGGGAGATGCTGACACACCTTCCTCCTGCGTGGTAGTTCTGCGGATCTGGTCATCGGGGTCGCTGTCATGGGGCACCTGGGCACCTGGTGCATCGTCTTCAAAATCACCTGGTGTACATTGTCAGTCTTCCTCCAGAGCCATGCCAGGAAGGTGGTGGGAACGATGGCTCGTGCGATAAAATTCGGCCCATTCCACTTCACCACAAAGCCCATTCAAAAGTATCTGCTAACTGCGGGTGAGCATGGACATAGACGTGGTGACCGGGTCGTAGTTGAGATGTTGGTAGGGTTGTTGTCGGTAGCCACCGCGCGATGTAGCCTCGCTGGTGAGTGTGTGTATATATCTTAGTGCTCCTTCCGATGCCATTCACAATGGGTGTCAATGCTGACTGTGTCACCACTGTCTTCTGCCCTCGGGCAGTTAAACATTCAAGGCAGGGTAAGGTTGTGGCCCAGCCAGATATTGGTAGGTGACTTGCCGATGGATGCATTGACACACTGACAGAGGGTGAAGAGGGTGGTTGGCTGATGGTCAGCCCATGTGGTGTACTGGTCGCTCATAAAGAGCCACAACCGTGTCTTGAGCTCCTGGTTGCAGCGCTCCATGTGGTTGGCACATAGGTGGTAAATCACAGTGTTCATGTGTTGCACTCCCCAATGGGTACAACATTTTTGCCACTTCCTAGATGTGAATTGCATGCCATTATCGGTAAGCAGGTTCTGCGAATATCCCCACCTGGGAAAAAGTAGGATTGCAGTACCTTGGCAACACTAGTGGCTAGTGCACTACTGATAGTATATGCCTCAACCCACGTTTAGAAATTATCGGTGACCACCACAATGAGTCTCTTCCTCCTGAGGACATGTGATAGGGCACCATGAGGTCGATGGACACTATCTCGAAGGGCTCAGTGGGCAGTCCAAGCTACTGTTGTACCCTGTCAGCTCGCCATGCTTTGAATAGGTTGCACTTAATAGACTGTTGCACATACCTTCATGCATGCATGGTTAGTTCGGGCCAAAATAAATGTTCACACACATTGCGAATTGTTTGCNAGGGCACCATGAGGTCGATGGACACTATCTCGAAGGGCTCAGTGGGCAGTCCAAGCTACTGTTGTACCCTGTCAGCACGCCATGCTTTGAATAGGTTGCACTTAATAGACTGTTGCACATACCTTCATGCATGCATGGTTAGTTCGGGCCAAAATAAATGTTCACACACATTGCGAATTGTTTGCTCCATCCCGGGTGTCCTGCTACGTTGCTATCGTACACATGTCTCAGTACCTGCTCTCTAACACTGGGGGGAACAAACAGTCTCCACACATCATGGTGAACATGTTTCTAAACTGCCATATATTATGCGCCAACATCCTACAGCCTGCCGGGTGCAATGGTTTTTCTGTTCATGAGTGAGTGCATACACTATCTGCGCTTGAACCACATCATGGATCACGTAGATTGAGGCCATTGCTTGTGATGCTGATCTGTTGAAGACTTACTCCACTCAGTGGTTCCCGTGTTGTTTGTGGCAATATCTCCTCCCACTCTAAGTTGTTCTGCACCACGACGACAGCGTATTCCTACCTGGACAGGGCGACTGCTAGCTGGTTTTCGCTGCCCAGGACATGCTCCACGACGAAGTCATAGGTTTGAAGAAGCAATGTCCACTGGGTAAATTTGCTGCATACTTCGCGCATGGTGTGAAGCCAGACTAAGCAGTGGTTGTCGGTGCAAAGCGTGAAATGCTGATACTCCAAGTACGCTCGGTACTTCTTGATGTACCATGCTATGGCCTAGCATTCACGTTCGATGACGTATCTCTGCTCATTTGGTCTGAACTTGGCACTAGCGAAGTCGATGAAGTGATGTTCGCCATTGTCGCTGGACTGGTTGAGAACTGCACCGAGTCCTTCTTGGCTGGTATCGTACCTCGCCAAGGTCGGACACACTCGAAAACGTGACTTGATTTCCTGAACGACGTCGTCAGCGGGGCCGTCCCATTGTTATCGGCGCTGGGTTGATAGCAGGTAGGTGCCAAGATTATGGCAAAGTACTGGATGTACTCCCGGAGCCAGTTTATTAGCCCAAATAACTTCCACATCTGCTTGCACACATGTGGTGGTCGGTATTCGTCAATCAGATGCAGTGGTTCGAGGTTGGGTTTGTTGCCTTCCTTGTTAATGACCTGCCCCAGAAAATCTATGCTTGTTATTCCAATGTGGCATTTGACAGTCACGCATGTGAGGACGTTGATTGCCAACCTTTCGAGCACAAGAGACAGGTTGTGTAAGTGCTCCTCCCAACTTGCTAACCATATCACCACGTCGTCCAGATAGGCAAGTGTGAATTCACAGATGAGGCCGTCCAACAATCCGACCATCATCGTCTGGAAGGTGGCCAGTGCACACTTTGGTCCAAACAGCATGGCATATAACTGAAAATGCCTGCCGTCTGGGGCTGTGAAAGCTGTCTTGCCACTGTCTTCGAGCTTGATGGGCACTTGCCAATAGCAGCTTTTGTGGTCAAGGGATGACATGAGATTGGCTTACCCCTAAGGAACTGAGGGTATCTCTGATGCTGATGTATGGTGGTAACACAATACATGTCACTTGGTTCACTGACCGAAAATCTACCCAAAACCTCCATGTGCCATATTCTTAAGGTGTCAGCGTTATAACGGAATTGAAGCAATAGTTTGTTTGTTCAGTAACACCATCATTCAACATTTCTTGCATTTGCTGTTTAATAATTTTTGGTTGGTGCTGTAAATAACTGTGTGGCGGAGTGTATATTATACGCCTGTCTTGCACTAGTGTTAGGGCATGCTCAGTTACTGTGGTTCAACGAAGGGTGTCGTGTGCTGCAAACCCGTATCGGCGCTCGTCAAGGAGCTGCTGAAAAGCTGCCTGGTCTTAGGGCGGTATATTCTTGTCAAAGTCAGCTAGTGAAACAGCTGGTACTGTATCGTCTGGTCACCAGTCAAGGTTGTATACTGTGTGTCGTTCTTTCAGACTGAAATGTGTGCGATGTGCTGCGGAATCAAATATGGTATTTTGTTCAGTATGCCATGGCACACTAAGTATGGCATCTTCCCTAATGTTCGGGGTAACAACTGCTTTGTTTATTGCTTCGTGGTCATGTATGTGAACTGTCACTGTGCCTTGACCTAGTGTGGCACTGTTGTGTTTATTTGTGGTTAACGTATTACATGCGCGGTTGCAGGATATCTGTAGGATGCAGGAAACTAGGCTGTATGAAGTTATGTGAGGCAGTAGTGTCTATTAATGTGTGGCAATGATGATGGTTAATAAACACTAAAATGCCAATGAACCGTGAATGACTGCTACTAAACAGGTTAATTAATGATTGTTGCGGTGTCAAGTTGGTAATATTGTCCGGGACTGAGGTGTCAGGAACGTCCGACTCCTTTACCCCTGCTTTCCGCTTCCCGATTTCCTGCTTGCATTATCGTTTGTTTGTTTTATGTGGTAATTGTTAAGGCATGCACTGTGCCAATGTTATTCCTGACTGCCACAATAATGGTACTGAGTTGGTGGTGGCTGGTTTCTATCCCACTTCACATTTTTGTTTTGCGCACTGTCTGCTGCATTATTGTTTTTGTTGTTACTTGCAGCTGTAATATTTGCTGTGCTGGGTTTTTGCCCCATTATTGACCGAAAGAAGGTATTTTAGCACCGTTTTGCACTACATCCTGTCCCTTCACATTGTCCTGACATTCGTCGCTCCATCGTACAGCAGTCGTTTCCTTTTCGTGGCGCGGCTGGCATAAGTTAATCAAGGCTGATATTAATGCTACCAACGCGGCATGATACTCTAGGCACATTGTTTCTCCCACCACTTCAATCACTTCACGTTCGGACAGGTGTGGGTGGTAATGTCTGACAAGATGTATTTGTCTGGTGATAATTGTGGTTAGTTTCTCCATTGGCTGTTGCTCTTCTAATGACAGTTTGCTTTGCGTCTGAAGTAATGTGAATGCTACTCCAAATGGTACTGGAAAGCATGGAGGAACTCTTCCCACAATATACCGTAGTGATTGATAGATTGCCACCAGAAACATGTTTATTTGGAGAGTTGCCTTCAAATGCAGCTATGCCACTCCTTCATGCATACTCCATAGCGCTGCAGGCGTGCTGTACAGTCACTCAGAAACGCATATGGGTGCTTTGTAGGTGATCTCGCTAAGGTGGGTAGTGACTGGAATTGCGAGGATGTGGTAACACTGGTTGGTCCAGGCAGCAAGTTTGGAATTGGTGCAGTGGTTTAGTATTGCCTTCTGCTACTTTGTGGTCACATGCTTGCAGCTGGTAGAACAAAGTTGGGCGTGGGAAATTGTGTCACCATGGTTGGTTGCGGAAATTGTGGTGAATGAGTTGGGACACTGGAATCATCTTTGGGGGAAGGCAGGCATGGGAAATTAGGTGGTGAGTGGTGGCATATAAGGGGCATATGGAGAGAGTGGGAGAGGTACTGATGTCAAGGCTGGCTGGTAGGGTGTAGAATGAGTAAGTTGCACTGCTTTGTTTATATCTGCCATGTGCGCGCTGATAGCATGTGACTACTGTGGTGCAGTGTCGGCCGCTGCTGTTCATTTCCGACAAGTGAATTTGCTGTCATACTCTCGGCAGGCTGCAAACATTGCCCATGTCCCTGCACTGCACACACCCTGCATTTCAACACATCATTACTTTCGCGCTCTGGATACCTTGGGTGGTGACATTGCATTGGTTGACAGTCTGGACCAGTTAATAAATATTTGTACACTGTAGAAGTGTTCAATTGATTGTTTTTGCTGTAGCATTGTGAGCACCCAAAGTTCCGGTTCTGTGCAGTCGCGAGTTCAGTCGCAGTTAGGCACATTGAATGCTAATGCTGTAGGCACAAAGTACACTGGAGACGGATACCTTGGCCTTTTCACAGTAAACTGACACACAAAATTTTGTTTGAATATTGTTGACTGGTATTGTCCAAAACTTTAAATTTGCACTGGCTTTGAATTTGGTATATCACATCGGAGCTGTTCATGTGTTCATGGTTATTTGTGGCATGGTTACTTGTTG
The DNA here is from genome assembly GCA_002778355.1 of Clitarchus hookeri. Classification (NCBI taxonomy): domain Eukaryota; kingdom Metazoa; phylum Arthropoda; class Insecta; order Phasmatodea; family Phasmatidae; genus Clitarchus; species Clitarchus hookeri. The sequence continues at coordinate 844,893 of NQII01000268.1, forward strand.
GGCTGGTCTTATGAGCGCACTTGCTATATATTGTGCCTAATTCGTACTTGGCCACTGCATCCTGTAGGATGGTGCGCAAGCATTGCCAACACATAGTCGTCGGGACACCTACAGGTGTTAGGCCAGTCATTGTTTACGGTCGCAGTGCGGTAGCCGAATCCAGCAGGGGGGGGGGTCAAGTCCATGGCCCACCCATCGTGGCCGACCTCCATGTGCAGGCTTGGTGGGGTGTACCACCTAGCGGAGAAGGGGGTATGCGTGCCTGCGCACACAGCCAGCTGCGGCGATCGATACTCCCAACTGGTATTCGGATGCTGAAGCAGGAGAGGGTGTGAGTTCAGTTGCTCCTGCCCACTCTGCTGCGCAGTACACGGCATTAGAGGACGGTGATGCTTCTCTGTCCCATTTTAGCCAACTGGCTGCGTGTGACCAGCGCTGTTGATGTAATTGGGGCTGTTAAGATGGTTTTGGCGCGCTTTTAATGCCACGTGGTGTGGTATCTCTGGGCGTAGTTCTGGTATCTGGCTGGAATCATAGCATTGGCCCAGGTTGATTACACATCTCCTGGTGTTCTCTTGATGTTGTAGGGATGCCAAATAAGTTGGAAAATTGCTCAAAGTGGGGTTGAGTTGCCGGGATATTTGGACCTTTTCTGGTTCGAAAAACATGAGGAATGATGAGGAAAAGATACGCCACATGGAAGGGTGACAATTAACCCCTGTTGGCGTGTTGGGCCAAGGAAAGTTATTGGGGATGGTAAAAAACATTGTTAGGTAGTTTGTGGATTTGGATACTCAACTTACACAGCTTGAGGCCTGTGGCCGGCCAGATAGGCAAAACTACGAAAGTACTCAAGTGCTCGCAACAATGAATTAATGGTGTGTTAAACTTCCTCAGAAGATGCTATTCCTGGGGAAGAATGGGTGGCGCCTCTAGGTGCAGAAAAGAACAGGTTCCAGTAAGTTAGATCAGAATATTGTAGCTGAAGATGATTGGCACGAAAATGTGATATCACTCGGAGTGCGATGCTGCGTGTGCCGACCCCTTGAGAAACTCGACGGCGACTGAATCTGACGAGCTCGCGAGGACTGTACTATGGCGACTATGGCAGCATGCCGTTCACCGTGCACAACTTTCTTTTGAACTAAAACATTTGCAAAAATTATTGGAAATGCCCCCTGCATAAAACATGAATAAATAACTACATAATATTACACTGTACATGAGCAGATACAATTTAAATGTGGATGCCATGAAATAAGGGTGAAACAATATAGAGTGAAAAAAATTTGAATTATCAAATAAATTTAATTAAACATCTGAAATGGTCTTTAAGCATTCACACGACTAGGTTTTTTTTCTTTTACATTTAATAATTAGATTTTTAATTGCCCTATAATTAATGAGTGCCTAGTTCATCATAACGCAATAACGCACCCATGCCAACAGGATTTATGGGGGGTGGAATGAAGTTGCTCTACCCTGCACTCTCTTGCTCAAGCAATACACTACTGCACATGTCACTGCGCTGCGCACTGAGAGCTCTCTGATGCCGTTTGATGCAGTAGACGCATTGCGTGGCGAACTGTCTGTAAGGCAGGACGCTTTCCTGCGTCAAGCAGTTACTACAAAGTACAGTGTATGGCATTAAATTAAATCAGTGAACATTATTTTTACTTCAATGACAGAACACTATTTTGTTTGAAGTTTCGCAATAATATTTACTAAAAATAACAAAGGATTTCTTGCAGACATATTTGTTAAAAACAAGATACTTTAATAATATTAAAAGCATTATTTTTTTTAGAAATCAAAAAATTTGTTAACGAAAGAAAAACAGCTCGAGGATATCTTTAAAATGTTTGAGAGATAATCAGTTTACATTAAATGTATCCATTTAAACTATCACCGGTCCTTATAAATACAGAAATAATAATATATTACTGATCATCTCAGTTCAATATATGTACTTATTTCTTCAAAAAGTTAAAATTTTAATATTTCAAAATTTTGGTTTTAATGAAAATGAATAATGAATGTTTTTCTGAACAATTTACAGTTTATACTGTGTGCTTGAGTTACAAAACAATATTGATCCAAAATATTCCAAAAATAAAGTTTTTAAATGAAATTTCTAAAATATAAATACTGTAGTTAATGTATGTACTGTGATACAACTCTCTACAAATATGGATGCATTAAAAACTTACCATGAAAAACCTTTTCCAAAATTGTTTAATTTATGTTGTGTTTAGAAAACCTAACTCTACGTACATTAACAATGATAGCAGATGAGTGACTTCATACATAAAACTATCATAAAATTTTGGTGCTAAGTTAAATTTAATCATGTGGCATCTTATAAATTCACAAAAATTTTCACACATAAATACTGCACTTTTCAGCCAAAAAAGATCTAGCCGTTTTCTCGTGAAAAGTTTTTGTATGTATTACATTTCCTGTGATGGGTTTGTATTTCACTGACTACAGTGTTGCCAGGTGGGTGTCTTCAGAATGGATAGACGAGTCCAACTGTGCAAAGCTGTGTAAGTTACCATGCTCGAAAGCTCTTAATACAATAAAACAAACACCTTACTGAAGCTGTTAATGAGATGACATTGTTGGATGTGTTTAGAAAAATGCTGCGCACTATTGGTGACACTTTGGGGCCCTTAGCACCTCAGTTTCGGATTTCAGGCCAGTTGACGTAACCCTGTGGAGCGTTAGTCGTATGTCGCGGCACGAGCTGCTACGACGACCAATGGCCTGTGTGCCCAACGGCTGTGGCTTTGGTGTAAACAAAGTTTTGGATCGCCTACTAATTTATTAAAAGAATTACCTCTTAAAATAAATAGTAGGGCGGTCTCTTGAGTCACGTTTGCAAGAAGATGCAAGCTACGTTCTCGGCAACCTGCACTACGCACTCTTGTCTTGATGTTGTTTGATGCGGTCTGGTGCAGCTGGTGTTGTTGATGTGACTGCGGCGATCAGAGTGGGCACAAGGAGTTCGTGGAAGCGTGGTTCTCGTCAAGTACTTCGCAATTTTCGAAAAATACATAAAAAAAAGTCTTTCTGCATCCAAAACCTTTATAATTAAAGTTCTCAAACCCTAATGTTTTCCTGGTTTCATATGTTTCTGCAGGGTACCAAGTCCAAAGTCTGCAACACACTTTGCTACGTCATTCCTTCTATTTATTGTGAATATCTGATATCGTTTTTCTATGGTTTCATAATAGCTTGTTTTTGCATTTGGCGCGAAAATTACGCATTTGTAAGTTTCATCGTGTTTACAAATAAAGAGAATCTCTTAAAGAAAATATGTTAAAATAGTAGAGTGGTGTGTTGTTATGTATTTCAGTTTTTTTTTTTCGTGTTAGAAGACGACAATGTGCGATGTAGACATCAAGTGGCCATCAACATGCACAGGGCTAAAGGTTGGTTTCTAGAAAACGAAGTCGGGTTTATTCCAAAACTTTTTTGAAAGCTGTGCACAAATTATTTGATTAGTGTTTGGACTATCTAATTTTATAATGAGAGACTTGTTCTTTGTTACCATATTTGCCATTGGCTTACATTTTCAATTAATGTCTTGCCCAGGAACTATGGCATTCCTATTCGAGTAGTACTGGTTCCGGACGTAGCATGTGATTGTTGTGATAATATCTTATGTAGGTGATATCCATTCACCACACTGTACATCCTGACCAGCCTTTCAACTTTCCTCGGTAATTATTAAGTTTAGGGGCTTTTCTGTAAAAATAAAAATAATTGACGAAAAATGGTATATTTCCACTCTACTAATTATGCAGAACACGAATATACTATGGGCATTAACGTCCTACTAATTTCGTAATATGTGCCCATCTAACAGAACCTAACCCCATAATGGGTGAATCACTATTTTACATTTTTAAACTAACCTAGGATTGTTGGGTTTTACACTAACCTAGGATTTTTGGATTTTACACTAACCTAGGATTGTAGGGTTTTACACTAATCTTAATCTAGGATGTTTGGGTTTTACACTAAACTACGAGTGTAGGATTTTTAGGAATTTAAAGGAACCGTAAAACACACCAAAAGGATGTAAATTGACTCACCTAGGTAGGGGGCTGGTATAATTCCTCTGACGTTAATAGATGTAAACAAACATATTTTGCAAGTTTTTTAAATATGTTCTACTTATTTAAACATTATGCCCTCTTGAATATGAACAAGGTAAACTGTGCAGAACCCATTAATGCAACTTTTGTTGGCCTAGGACGTTTTGTTCAGAAACGTAAACAAACTGGCTATACTGCTCATTTCGCAATTTTGTTCAATTTTTTTTAATAGGTTGTACTTATTTTAAAGCTACGCCCCTAATATATTCATGTTCTACATGATTAGTAGAGTACAAACACATCATAATTTTGAAATTTTTTTGTGTTTTTCAGAAAAACCCTTTAACTTTATAATTACCCTCACTATCATTGTTTTTCATTACCTTCATATTATTCCTTTCTGTCCACCTAATTTTTTGTTATATGTCTTCCTGCAACTTATTCTCCCCACCGATCTCTACGTACAGCATGTACAATCATCCGCAAACAGCCTCACTTTGCCACCCACCACTATCCCTAGATCATTAACCATAATGGTGAACAACAAGGGGCCCAGCACACCACCGTGTGGGACCCCTGATTTAACCCTACCTTCCTCCAACGACTCCTTTACGCTCATCCTGTACATCAGATTAAGTTAATGGTGTATTAAACACAGGTGAATTGTAATTAGCAGCCCAGGTTTGTTTTGTTGATACTTTTTTTTTAGTAGGCTAGTGATGCTATTAATTTGTATTTTTTCACAGGCTTTGGATCAACATCTACGCTGTGGAATTTGTTATGAATATTTGAAGACAGCAATGGTCACATCATGCTCTCATAACTGTACGTATAAATCTACATTCAAAATTCTGCAAACAGTTGATATACCTAGTATACTGAAATCTAATGTAGTTTCAAGGATATTAATTTAACAAATTTTTCAGTACATGTGTTATGATTATTATTTTTAACTAGAGGAGTTTATAGAAATGCAATAATCCACAAAATTGCATTTTTATGTTCATTCTAAATATGCATTAAGCCTTTTGAGTGACATTGCGTACAGAGCTGTACCAGTAAACAAATTTATTTGCAAGATATTAGTTACAGCTCCTGTCTGTATGCTACATTTCAATTTTAGAAATGCTTGCAAAATGATTGTACTTGGGGCAAGACAGCATTTTCCATTTTTTTTTTTCCGATTTACATCTCAGCCGAGTCAATATTTTGGTTTTAAATACATGTTTTGGTCAATTTTCAGTTTATTTTGGTTAGAATTGTTACATCAGGATAACCACTCTTAATTTTTATTTATTATATTATTTTCTTATATATTAAAATTTTTGTAAATAGTGCAGTTTATGCTCAGGTGCAGACTTTTATATTATTTTCTCTTAGCACTGCAGTCTATACAAATGTATGTATGTTTTATTTGCACCTTAGAGAAATGAAACTTTGGTAATTTTAACTTAAGGGTATTATCCCAGGAAGTTACTTTTTCTAAGATTTTATGTGAGTAATTAGCATTTTGTGTTAACCCCGATACTCACAAACTAGCCATCATGAAAGGCAGTCCATCATAATTTTGATCCTGCAATTTATTGGTAATTTTTGTCATGACTGCTCATCATAAGTCAGGGGAGGTGTAGAGAGGCACCTCACAGTATAATTAAATGTACGTGGGTGGAGAGAGCCCTGAAACGCATGGATTAAGTCTTTGAGTTCTTACTTAAAAAGATGCTGCTGACTCCGTTTCATCCAGATGAGTCTGAAGGGCTACTTGAGTGTACAAACTGGTTAACTACAAATGAACTTCCTGGCAAAAATTAGAATCAAAACTTACATTTGGAACTTTTCTTTTCCTAATTCTGGAATGTTTTGCTAAATTACTCTACCTACAAACCAGATGTCTGGAAATTTTCGGCAAATATTCACGGCCTTTAGCCGAGGTGCTATACATTTTCTGAACACATTTACTATGAGCATGAATTTTAAGATTTTCGATTTCCTGTTACATAATTTGGAATTAGCATGGCTTGTAAAGGAGAGGTGATAGGCAATTCAATTGGAAAGTTGTAATTTTTTAGACTTGGTAATCTGTTCATTTTCACTTCAATTAAGTTTAATTTCCATTTTAATTTTCACCGCAAATTTTAACATTTCAATTATTTTTTTCCTTGCAATAAAATACACCTTCTGGTTTGTAAAATAAAATGTGTGACGTTTGTGTAGCTTTGAAAATAATTAGTGATAATTTATTGAATTCATTCATACAAATTGTATGAATTTTGTCTTGTCTCGTATGTGTGTTTTCCTGTTGGAAGTGTTAAGGTGTTCATGTTTTTCTATGTATGTGAATTTGAAGGTGTTTTACGCATGTGTTTTATCTGTTTGCAAGGAGAAAGGTACCAGCATTTGTTTTATGCAAATACTCGTATACCTATTTTATTTAGTACAACACAACAACAGATAAAACTAAAATTAAATTAAATTTTACACACAAATATTCAGTATAAAGTGTAAAATTTTATCTATAAATTTATTTTGAATGGCATTGTTTTGTAAGTACCTAAACTTTCTTCCTCACTGTGTGTGTGTCTAATATTGATTTAGGAAACAAGATGTATTTTACATAAATATTTGTATTTTCTACGGAACATTTGGGTGAGTTATAACGTTCCACATATAAAAATAGAACTTACACATTTTACATAAAATGTACATAACAGTATTTTTTGTTTGGCATAGGCTTACGCACATGTTGCTGAGTCATTTCGCCATGAAAGTAAATACAGAAACAAAATATTTGTTTCAAAATATTTAGTTCTTTTGGTATCACCAATGCTACCACTCTAACACACCAAAATTATGCAAAGTTTCATATAAATTGCGTGGTCAATGTGCAAGTAAAATGGTCTTTTTGAGTTTTCTTTCCAATGGAAAGAAAGGCTTGGGATATNTTTCTCTCTCTCTGTCTGGGGGGGGGGGGGACAGGCATGCCCACCCCTCTCCCCCCTATTCACACATACAATATCAGAAATGGAAAAATTATTTGTCACATGCAACAGAACACAAAACATAAGATGATGCTGGCTGTATAATTGTAGAAATTTGCGATAAAACTTAGGAACTGAGGTTTTCCACCTGAACTATTTAAATTGAGTGCACTTGCAATTCCAAACCAATTAACAGAAATTTCGTAAGGCAAATAAAGTTCAGTGACATCTAAGTAAACAAAGTCAGAACTTAATATCACAAAATGAATGTACCTTAAAATAATTGCAAACAACAACACTGTAAGACAAAATATACATCAGCTCAACTCAAGGATTTTGAGACTAAATAGGCTACTAGGTTTTGCTTGGAATCTAAAAATTTTCTTGCATAAAGTGTTTTTAGTCTCTGGAGGTAAAACAAAAAAAAAAGTGTTTTGATTCAGGGCTACAGGAAGATTAGTAATTAGACTCTGCTGGATCATGGGAAAAGAGGAACCATTTCACCTGATAGCATGTTACTGCTAGGCTGGAACTGAAACTGGGTTGCAAACATAACTCCCATAGTAATGCACTCGGGCTGAGTCTTCTGTTCTTAGACACACCAAAAATATATATTATAGCAATTTTTGGGGCCTCGTCCAGTCTGCCCACGCTGCCAAACCCTTGATTTGCTTAATAGTTACATAATTTAACCTAATTTAAAAGTTGTCAAAAAAATTAGCTTATGAAATTGGCAGTGGCCCAAAGTATGTCAGCACAGTATAAAGGAGAGCCAAAAAGAATTTAAAAATTGTTTTGCAATAATACAAATTGCAGAACATCCCAATTTTGAACTAGGTGTCTTCATGCCTTGACAAATAAGTTTGTAAAATGCACAGAAATTAAAATAAACACACATTCAAAAATTGCAGCTGCCGTGGTGGTGTAGTGGTTAGACTACTCGCCTCCCACTAGACGAACCGGGTCCGATTCCCGGCGGGGTCACTCCTGGATTTTCACATACGGGAATCATGCCAGACATGAATAATGTAATCTAAAATATACATGTGACAGATGTACGGTAAAAATGAACAATAACTGAGTAAATGCGTATAACTGTGCATGAGCCCCAATAAACTGATTTAAGATCAAAAATAATTATCTGTAATTAAACAGGACAAATTATAAGAAACATCAAAAATATATGTGGAAATAAACATTGAATTATTGGTACCTGCTACAACACTTTCTTTTGGCTTTTAACATTGAAATACTTTTTTGTAATTCACGTTTCCTTACGAGAAGTTAATGAGCATATGAAAATTNTTACAAGAAGTTAATGAGCATATGAAAATTAACAAAATGATAGTCGTTTTGGGGACCCATAAATCCTGCTACGCAAGACCTCTGTAACTTCCAAGGGGTATGACCGAGATATTGTGCTCTAAGGAAGCCGATAAGATATACCCAATGTGTGTATTGTATGTTGATTTTGTGGGAGGACACTGCAACATCAATAGTGCTGCAGTTGTGGGGATGGAGATTATGTTAGTCTAAAATAGTAACTACTGGACCCTTTCCAAGTCAAGAAAATCCTACTTCTCTTCATTTTTTTTAACGCTGTTCAAAAATGTATTGCTTAGTCTCAAATAGTTTTGAACATTTTTAAGTAAATGTAATTTTAAATTAGATATTCAGGGGTGCATAACTGCCACAGGTTTGACTACCAAAATTATTTATATATTTGTGTCTTAATTTACTGTGAGCCATCTCCCTAAATTATACACTTCATCCTAATTCAAGATATATTCTATTTATCATATAACTCCCAAGCAAACAAGTTAGTGTCCTGTTCAGTTATTCTCATGATACATTTCACAAGGCTGGCAAAATAAAAATAATCTATCTTTGAGTTGTTAGTATCTTCAGTGTCTACTCTTGCGAGTCAAAGATTTTTTTTTTTAACACCACCATAATAGTTACTGAAGAATTAGTTTTGTCAGTAACTTTCTAATTTGACCATAATTATTGTTCTTATTGACTGTACCATTTTTCATTCATGGTATACACAGATAAAAATGTAAAATGCAGTTTAACATGAACAATGGATGTCTCTCGTATGTATTTTTTCTAATCGTTGTTTTGTGTGTATATGTGTGCACAATGTGTGCTCGTGCATATGTGTGTGTGTGTGCGCATGTGTTTTTTTTTTGTGTGACTTTATGTGTTGTACTGTACTGTACATTATTGTTAGTTAGTAATAATAATATATGTCTTAAATTTCTATAACTCATTCTAATTTAAATCAAGAATACTTGATATGCTACTTAGTGCCATTAAATTTATTGTAACTTATTTGTGTGTTATCTTTGTTTTATTGTAATTCATATAATATTCTTAGATTCATAATTTCTTGATTTGGTATCTGTGTGTGTTATCTTTTGTTTATTTTTTTCCCCTTTCTATTAGTGGTTAAGTGTAAGACAAGGCTGTTATGCCTTAACTTCGCCACTTGTATAAAATATGTCATAAATAAATTAATAAACAAATAAAAATTTACTTTTCAGTACTATAATTATTTTATTATTGATTCAGTTAATTGCCTACTAGTACTATTTAAATGTGATGTTTTGATTCATTGTAAGAGAGTAGATTTAATATATTATTTAATTATTGTGATTTATTGTGTCTACTAGCATTGTTAGTCAAAAATGCAGTGCCTTTTTTTTTGTAATATTGAACAATATAAGTAAAACAATGTTTTTGTAGAAGATAAGTAAAATGTCATAGTAAACATTTCATAAGTCTGTTCGTTGCAAACTATTTGATAAGTCGTCTTCTTTGTCATCACTACAAACTTGTGTTGAAAATAACTTTTCTTTTACAGATTGCTCAGTGTGCATCCGGAAGTCGTTGCAGTACAGGACTCAGTGCCCATCATGTTTCGAAGAAACTGTGGAGTCCCACCTTCGTAATAACCGGGTGTTAGATGAGCTAGTGAGGATTTTTGCAGAACTGAGGGATGACCTTATTCACTGCATTCGTGTATCTGGGTATAGACAATCGGTTGTGCAGAATATTGGAACATGTGGGTTAGGCAAAAATTCTGTGGTACCAGCAGCACCACAAAGAGAGCCTATTGTCAGCAGTACCCCACGTGACACTCCTGAATCACTCAGATCTCCAGTGATTAATTCGAGAAGCAGACTCATAGCGGCACAGAATTCCGCAGCCAAAAATTTGAACAACGAATTTGATAAGCATGTAAGAAATACTTTTATTGATAGGGTTCCACAGCCATCTACTTCGTCTGCGGTGGAAACCATAGCAGAACTGAGCAATGACCTATCGTCTACAAAAGAGGAAATGATAGTGAAACGCGATGTGCATATTCCATCTATCTTCAGCCCCAAGAAACCAGGCAAAGCAAAGGTTCATGAGAATAAAGTAGCTTGTCCTGTGTGTTCTGTGGATGTTTCAGAAATGCACATAAACCAGCATTTGGATGCCTGTTTGAAAACACCACAAAAGTAATAAACTGTCTCTTACAACTTTCTTAGTTTATGTTACCAAAAGTATGTCTGACATGTTAGTCACGTTTCACTCTATACTAGGGTCAGTTTATAATTTTGGCTAGTATTAGTTTCAGCTTTGTGTATATGCAAGTTAAATAATTACTACTTAGTAATTTATAATTATTTAATTATCAGTTTAAATGTACATTTTTTTCTCATTTTACATTTTCCTGTTGTTTGCACATAATTTCTTTGGTATAATCCATTCACGGTATCTTCGATACTTTTGAAAAGAACCTTNAGTGGTTGGGCCAACTGCCGAGGCAGGCGGAAGGGACTGACTCACCGCAGCTCAAAATTTTCTAGCGGCCTGTGGTTGGACCAACTGCGGTGGCAGGCGGAAGGGACGCGGTGAAACGCACTGAGGCTTTTGTCGAGGCTCCAGAAGTCCTGAGACTGGCTCACAGCAGCTCAAAATTTTCTGGCGGCCTGTGGTCGTACAAACTTCCTTGACAGGCGGAAGGGATGTGGTGGAAACGCGCTGGGACCTTCTTCGAGGCTCCAGAAGGCATAAGACTGGCTCACCGCAGCTCAAAATTTTCTGGCGGTCTGTGGTCGGACCAACTGCCGAGACAGGCGGTAAAAGACGTCAACCCGTCGTCCAGGCCCCTTTGGGTTATATAGGGGAGCACTACCTCAGGTGAAGGCAGGAGCTTACCCGAGAAGTCCAGATTTCGGGTGCACCGGAGCCTAAACTTCTCTGGCCGCCTGGTGGCATACCACTGACTTAGCAGTTTTTTTGCTTCATTTCACAAAATCTCTCTGTCTCTCTTTTTCTCTTTTTCCCCACCCCCTCAGTACACAGATTAAGATGAGATGAGCATTTTTAGTACTGATTTAAAAGGGCCCTCCTCCCAATTTAAAAAATCAAGCTTTGTCGTTTGTATAATAGAACCCCTGTTTTACACTTTTCGTGGGACAAATGTAAAATGGTGTAGATGAAGGGAAACAATCAAACTTGAAGAGTCTTTTGAGCTGTTAATGTAGGTAGATAAATGGGAAATACATACACTAGTTTAATATTTCAAGCAGCAAAATCATTAATCTAATCAGTGATAAGCATTTTTTATTATTTAGGTCAGATTTGTAGTACAGTCTATTTCATATAAGAATTCCTTTTTTTTTTTGAGAGATCGTGTAGAAGTTATGTTAATGTGTAAACCTGTAAGCAAACATGCTACGTATCCTTCTGCTGCGACGTGGTTTTCATCTGACTGTCAAGACACGTTTTGTCTGTAATGGCGGACGTCGATGAGACGTTAAGCCTACCTACCTACATCAAAACGTGTCGCCAAGCTGCTCTTGAAAAAGATGTTTAAAAATTGCAATTTTCTTGCCCAGCAAACGAGAGTAATATGTTCATCATATTACTACAAATTTTTTTTGTCAATTCCATTCATATGGTCGCAAGATGACAGAATTATCCACATTATAATTCAATACCGTATCACAAACACTGGACATTTTATTCTAATCAAAAGACCTTACGTGCGTTTGTAACTCTCATCCGTTTCTTTGAATACACCTACAACTAGAGTCATGTGGCTAGGTGTGTACTTAAAAGCTCGACATAAACTGTGGAGCATTGTTTGTTATATACTGCGAATTAGGTTTGACGTCTTTAACGTCTTCTTATGAAGTAGCAGTTTGGACGTTACAGCGTATATATGTGAAACTTGGAAGTATTATGAATTCAGGGAAATTGTTAGACAGCATATTTTCATTCATAATAATAAAGCATTTTGAGATAAACAGTGATGTTAGCTCATCAAACAGGCGAGATTGGGCAGTTTACAGTTCGTATATGCAACGAGGCTATTTATAAATAATGGCGGTCTGAGTGCGCCTGGATGACAATATAACACATTAACATAAATATTATTTTCCACAAAAATGATTCCATCGCAAAATAATGCGTGGTTTTAATAAATAAATAACATTTCTTTTTGCTTTATTGGGAGGGGACATAAAACACAAAATGGCGAGCTGGTCTCAGAAAGCCTCTATGATTACAGACTGAATCAAAATTATTAGCAAGCAGAATTGCTGCACATGGAAATATGATATGTTAAAAATATATATAGAGCTTGTGAAAAATGTAAATTTATGGGAATTTGTGGATATTTTACACATGAAACAAGAGTCATTTCATGAAGGCGTGGCTAGGGAAGCGAGCTACATGCACTATCTTAATAGATGGCAGCACAGTCGCCCACTCAGAAGTTGTATTGCAAAAGTTATTTATTACGTCCATTTAAAAGTAAATTTTTCATCTTGTACAAGTCCAAAATGACTCAAAATATGTTGCTTCAACTTGATGTAGAAGTATTTGCTAAATACTCTCCGACATATCTGCGACCTCTTTAATTAATATGAAGCATGGACGTGGTGACTTTAGCAGTCAAGCTGTAGCTACAAACGAAACTAAACTATCACACACTGTTTAAGTTCCATTTCATTTGAAACACCTACACTTATTCTAAAATGAAGTTAGTTTGTGACACTAATAGCAGCTGTTTTGTAGCGACATAAAATAATTACATTTACATTTTGTTTAAGAACTCTTTCGTGCCTGTGTATTTCGCTTTCGTCTGTTGTGCGAAGACAGGGCTGTCAGAACAGCCAATATGAAATTCTCTTTCAATCGTTCACACATCAGGTGATACAGGATTTTATATATGGGAAGATGTTTATTTCATTTTTGACATGTTGCCACACTGACTGTCAAATAAAGGAATTCTTATATGAAATAAACTATAATGTAAATGTATTTTAAAGGCTGCTCTCTTTAAACTAAGCACTTCTGAAAACCCTGCTTAGGATCTGCTTGTATGCTTATTGTGTATTCTTCCACCGTATATATAATTAACTTTGCCGTAGGCATCACTTTATTCATACGTCAGTCAAGAGAAACTGTGAAATTATTAGAAAACTTAATATTTTATAAATGTCCCAATGCGTTAAAAAAACAGAAAGCAAAATTAATAATTTCTGTAGCCACAAATATTTTCCTAACTTTTAATACAATGTTAAGACATGGAACTACTTTTTCTCTGTCGTTACCAACTTTTAATACAATGTTAAGACATGGAACTACTTTTTCTCTGTCGTTACCAACTTTTAATACAATGTTAAGACATGGAACTACTTTTTCTCTGTCGTTACCAACTTTTAATACAATGTTAAGACATGGAACTACTTTTTCTCTGTCGTTACCAACTTTTAATACAATGTTAAGACATGGAACTACTTTTTCTCTGTCGTTACCAACTTTTAATACAATGTTAAGACATGGAACTACTTTTTCTCTGTCGTTACCAACTTTTAATACAATGTTAAGACATGGAACTACTTTTTCTCTGTCGTTACCAACTTTACTGGGCACGTGCCTGTCAGCGTGCCAGTTAAAATGTATGCAGACTGGGGCAGTGACATTTTTCAAAGGTTGGTTTTGAAACTGCTCACATTACTGTGAACCATCTATACTAACTTTAAGGGTAGATTTTCCTCCACTGTCTATAAACAGCAACTGCTAGCCTTTATTTACTTTAATTTCGCCAGTGAAATTTTGAGTTTTATTTTGAACTACGTCACAGAATAATTTACTGTATTTGTCTCCACTTAAGTAATTATTTGGTCTTAAAGCCTGTTGCAGATCATATCTGTTAAATACATTTTTTCTGGTGTAACGTTTTCTATGAGTGATACTGTCTGTACTATCCAAAGAAACTGTGTTGTATAGACATTATTTTACTCTCAATATATGCATGAATGTGTTTTCAAAACATGACTGGAATGTATGAATTTCCAAATTTTGTTGACTATGTGGATTGAAGAAAATAAGTTTGAAACAAGGGAAACCATATTGAATTGCAGTGTAAATGGCAGGATTTTAATACATTGTTAACATAGGGGAAATTGTGTTACCCTAATAATTTGGTGTATTTATCTTCAGCCTGTCATTTTGTTGCCAATCATCACACTTAGTGTTTTTTATCTTGGTAGACAGAAGAAGGTTGTGAAGAGAGAGCCATTACCAAAACTTGTGTACAACTTAATGAAGGAAAAGCAGTTGCGACAAAAGTTGAAAGAAGCTGGCCTGAGCACACACGGTGATTACAAGATGATGGTGCAGCGTCACGCACGGTAATTGGATTATTTGTGCTATTTTTAACATTATCCAGCTATTTATTACTTTTAGATTATTTGTGCTTTTGTTTTATTGTCCGTTAGCTATTTAGAGAAAGTCGTGGAAGTGATGGGAAGTTTGTGAAATCATAAATGTTTAGCTTTTCAGCAGCTTAATCTGGTGACCGCCATTTAGTGCTGGGATCTGAAGTACACACACACATTTATATTGGACAGATTGTGGCAAAGCAGAATATGTAGTACTTACATTTCCTCTGCCAATATTTACAACAATGCTGCTGCAGTTCTATCTTCCTTTCATGCCTCAATAGGAGTAATATATGTCTGCCATTGCCAAAGTTTCCAGCAAGTATACTAAATGCATTGATAGTTTTTATAAAAATGTTCCATCAATACGACACGTACTAGAAATGTCTATTAGCTGCGTGTTATGCAGCATTAGAGCTATAATTTGAAAAAGGTCTTTACAATTGAGGTTTTAGATTATTTAACATGCTACCAAAAGAAGTAACTTCTAAAAAGGATATAGTCAAGTTTATGAAAAAATTCACATAATTTTTAAGCATCAGAATTTCTACAATATAACGGAAATTAAAACTTCATACAAAGCTTTAGATGAGAATGTGATGTTTTTTATACATTTAAAACATCAATTATTATTTTATATTAAATTTTTTTATTAATATGTAATTGTTAATTATTGTATGTGTATAATATATACTTATTTATATATGTGATTAGTTAGGTTATACAGTATGACCACGGGGAGGGTTGTCATTTATAAAAACTGGACAAAGTTAAGTTTGCAAAATAAATTTATTTACCTTATTTTAACATGTTTGTGGGGGTATGCCATTTATGTTATGTAGCAAATTAACTACAGGAAGGTAACGTCCATCTTCCCCTATGCAGTTTTCAATTCTGGCCCCGAAGCTCCCCTGTGTCTCATTTATTAGCTCCACCTCTTTACGAATGGCTGCCTTCACGTCATTCAATGTACTGAGTTATTCATATACTCTATCCTTTATATACCTCCACGAAAAGAATCGTACATGCTGAGGTCTGGGGATCGAGGAGGCCAGGGCACATCACCAAACCTGGAAATCACATGACCTACAAACAAGTCCCGTAAGAGGTTCTTGGAAATAATGGCGGTGTGGGCTGTAGCCTCATCTTGCTGAAACCATATGTAATTTTGCAATTCTGGCCTCTGCAGTTGTGACAGAAAGAAGTTGTTGATCATATCCACGTACTGATTTGCGGTGACAGTGACCTCGACCTCATTCTCCTCAAAAAGAAAGGGCAGATAACACACCGTCTAGACATCGCACACCACACTGTCACATGGGGGAATGAAGAGGTCGCTAATGGAGCTGCCTTGGATTATCCTCTGCCAAGTACCTGCAGTTTTGTTGATTAACGAACCCATTTTGGTGAAAATGAACCTAGTCACTCATGAAGATGAGCACATTGGGTTCATCACAAAAAAGAATTTGCATTTGCACAGCAAAACCTTCCCGTGGGCCGTAATCTGTTTGCTGTAACTCCTGCACTCACACAATCTTGTGTGGATGAAATTCAAAACCAGTTTTTAAGATTTTTCTAACCGATTCACGTCCCATATGTAATGCTGTTGCGTGGTGCCAAGCTGAACGTTTAAAGTTTTTTATTATTGCTACTCTCCCTGTCTCAATATTGTCTTCTGTTCTCACAGTTTGTGGAGCACTTGGTGATTTTGTCCTCATTATGTTACCTATGGTTCACAATTTTTCAATCCTCTTAATTGTTGGTTGGTCGGCTTGCAACCACTCCACACCAGTCGACAATGAAATAATTGTTGAGCCGCAACCACCAAGTCACCATTTTTAACATACGTGTCGTACATAAATATGCCTGTTTGACCATTGCTCTATTGGCAATCCATTAGGAGGTGAATCACTACGCCCACCCCCTCCACAATTCTACTTCTCTGAGTACAGTCCGATTGTATATTACAATTCTTTTTGCCACAGTGTAAATAAGGATGCCTAGATCTGGGCTGGGTTGCAATGGGCACCTGCTGTGACACCAGAATTGAATTGTCATTGATGCCGAGGGCGAGAATGTCAACGAGTGAAGGATGCGGTGAATGAGTGTAATTCATGTTTATCAGAGTTTTACTTTGCTGGAGAGCAGTGTTATCAGCCCCAATTTTTTTTTAGGAGAATGGGTCACTGTCACCACAAATAGGTACGTGGATATGATAAACTTTTTTCTGCCACAACTGCAGAGGCTAGATTTACAAAATTACGTATAGTTTCAGCAAGACCAGACTACAGCCCACACCACCATTATTTCAAAGTACCTATTACGGGACTTGTTTCCAGGTTTGGTGATGTGCCCCTGGCCTCCTCTATTCCCAGACGTGGGGGTATTTACATGATCGAGCGCGTGTGAAGACAAACGCCATACGTTGAATGACGTGAAGGTGGCCATTCGTAGAGAGGTGGAGCTAATAAATGAGAAGACACTGGGAGCTTCGGGGCCAAAATTGAAAACCGCATCGGGGAAAATGGACGTCACCTTCCTGAAGTGATTTTTGCTACTTAACATAAATGGCATACCCCCATGATCATGTTAAAATAAGACAATACAATTTATTTTGAACTCTTACCTTTGTACTGTTTTTTTATAAATGACAACCCTCCTTGTAGTTGTCATGTATATAGATAACTGTTTTTTTTTTTAAGTATGCTATACACATAGTTGTAGTAAAATTATGTGGTTATCTCTATTGTCCCTTTAAAATTTTATTTTCATTTATATTTTTGTAAAACCTGTTTTTTATCTATTGTTGGATTTTGTGGCAAACCCTATATTCAGTGAACATATGTTCAAGTTCCGAATGAACTGGGTGCTTTTACAAATAATATATAATAATAAGATTAACATTTCCTTCCCACTCATTTCTTATGTCAGTAGCTAATCACCAGACAGCAGACTTTTAGATCCTAATGAGTAAGTATTAGGTGCCAAGTTAGGCTCTATAAATCCCTGAAAAAGACTTAAATATCTTAAAATATTAGGTCCTAAGAAGTTATGTTTTAGGAGGCTTGGAAACAATCTATATATTACATTAAAACTGCACCGATAGATTAATTGAATTTAAGGCACCTGTAATGTCACATTGAAAGATAGAACTGCAGCAGCATTGTTGTAAATATTGCATTATTGCAAACCCCTTAACCTTCAGGCATCATATAGTCTGTGTCTGGAGGCATTAACTACGACACTCTAAGCCACCCTGTCTTCCACAGTGGTGGTACAGCGTCAAGATTAATCATAACAGCAGTATAATAATATATTAAAAAAGCTTATTTGTAAGTGCTAACAAAAATAATATTAATGAAGAAATTACTTTTCAAATGTTACAGTGAAAATGGTCCTACTCAACAATCAATAAGGGACACACATTTAAAATATCGCAAAGAAAGTAGTTCTGTTTTTTGCTTATCCGTTGAGTTTTAAATTTTTTCTAAATTGTGTTTTTTATTTATTTGGTGGTGATCGCAAAATTGCTGGGATCCATTTCATATTGAATACCTTTCCTTCATTGTTTTTGTACGTAAACCATATCTTGTCCATGGGCGTAGCTAGAATTTAAATTTTCGTAGCGGCATGACTAGCTGGAAAACGAGTTGGGGAGGGGTGGGATTATGATCAGGATGGCGGGATAGGACATGTCTGTATCATCCTCTGGCGGTCTAGCAGATCCAGTATTGAATGTCTCAAAACCAGTTCATAGTCTTGGATAAAATAATTCTTAAGTTTACTTGTTGCAGTATTATATGTTTTTATTAATCAACCTAATTTAAGGGGAGGGCAGCTGCCCCCTGCACCCCCCATCACCCTCTTGATTACATTCATGGCCATGTCATGCCCAGCTGACACAATGGAATAGCTTTTTATCTGGATTTTATTCAAATTTTTCTGCAAGAAACAGTACATGAAGTTTGACTGTTATGAACTTTAATATAGAGACTTATGTATGCATGCATGCTTTTATGTCGAAGTGATGTTTTTGCATAGCATGCAATTTCTCACCACCACGCATACAGAATGTAATTTAATGGGTACAGCAGTGCAGAACAGAGTAATGCATGGTTGAAATAAGGACTGAATTTATTTTCTAAACAAATTGTTAGTTATTATTTCTCTGTTTTTGTGTATGGGCCAGTACATATTTTTGGGTAACGAACTGCACCAGTATTTATCTGGAGCGGGGATGGTAAAGCAAAGTGCAACCCGCTGGGATTGAGCCACAATCTTTCGAACGCGAGTGTATTTGTATGGCCGTGTGACCAATGATTTGCATAAAACAGATGTTTATAATGTACTTTTCATTTCCTCTGAAGGCCAGATACCCCTTTCCTCTTTATACTGGCCTATCATAAATGTGTCCATTGGTTGCTGCTATAGTGAATAGTTGGTTTTGATGGCACGAGATGGGCCCTGTCTTTCTTACATGGTTGCTATCAACTCAGAGACTTGCAGAGGGTGTCTAATGCGCTGTGGTCCGATAGCAAAAGTAATCTAAGTAAACATGTTTGACATCTTTATTACGTCCTCATAAGAAACTGCAAATTTTTCTTTTGTTGTTGTATGCAACAATTTATGTTGACGCTTGGGAAAGGATTTCAATCACATCCACAGCACTCCTTAACGGGTAAATATTTATTGCAATGATTAGGTCCAGTAACGTAAATAAAACTTTAAAGGGCAAGATATATGAATGGCGCTAAACAGCCGTGGTCTTTAGCTCAGTTTGGAGATTGTGCGAGATGAGGATTGATCAGCAATGGAAGACAATTGTGGGGAAGGCAGGAGTGCCTCAGAAAGCCCTAGAGTTATTTGACCATCGCACCACGGTAGCCCTGCCCCAAAAAACTTGAGACCGTTAATAAATAGTTCTCTAAATTAATTATTCAAGCTGTTCCCGTTATTAACTTAGTATCGACACATACGTCATTGCTGCTAAACTCAGCCTAATTGAAATACCATCCTACTAATATTATAAATGTGAAAGTGTGTGTGTGCGTGCCTGCATGTGTGCATGCACGGACGTACGTTTGTATGTTACCACTCAGCTCCATAACAGCTGAACGGATTTTGATGAAATTTGGTATGTAGGTACTTTAAGTTCTGGAATAGGATGTAGGATACTTTTTATCCCGGAAAATTGTACGGTTCCTGTGAAATAACAACAAAACGTAATTCTGCAACGGCTGGGAACGTGATAAAAAAATATTTTTCCTCAGGTGTCAGAGTTTATTAGGCTGCCCAAGGACCTCTGAAATGGCTTAACGACTGCTATCAATCGATAACAACCAGGACAGAATATTTACTGTGCCCTCCGAAGCCCGGAAGCGCTCAGATGTTATGCCACTAAACTGTCACCCATCCAAATGTGTGCCGCTGGGAACGTTGCTTAACTTTGGTGATCGATTAAGATCCCTCTGCCAAGCGCAAAAAGTAGTACCTAGGTACACTTATTTCTAAAGCTACAACTTAATGAAACTCACATTTTGATTGTCATACATTGGCACTGGAAAGCAGAAATGTGGTAACTACGCGATAGTTGCACAGATACACGCCAAAAACATTACCCTACTTCTTGGCTATCGGATAAAAAACATTTCCTTCCTTTTGGGTTGCTGTAATCAGTTAAAAACCTAGGCCAACATTGTGTAATTTTATAATTCTGTTTTCACATAAATGAATTGTCTTTTCCCAAATTATTTATTAATGTATCAATGTAAAACTCAATTGTACCCGGGCGAAGCCAGGCCGGTTTGCTAGTGTTACATATATATTTGACCCAAAACCATTTTAAGCAGTTAATATAGTTTGAAACTGGGTCACGTAAACATTTGAATAATTATGTTAAATATATAACTGACTATCATATTTCCATGATTTTACCTACAAAAGCTGCGATACATGGTAACGTTTTGTTAACTAGGATACTACATTTTGGCAATAAATATTCGTTAACGTAGTTAATACGTGTTGACCAGGAAGTTATCACTACTCCTAAAGTAATTAAAAAAGGAGAAAATTTAGTGTAATTTCTCGCAGAGAAGTTTGAAGCAGCTTGGACTAGCGTCCACACTTCAAAAACATTTCCAGAAATTCCGCAATATTGGCAAGAATCAAGCTCCTACTAGGGCGTTTTATGGTGATTAATTATAAGCGTGTAAATAGATTCTTAGTAAGCCATAATAAGAGCAAATTTAAGAAAAATATACACCACAAAATATGTTAGGAGCTTTATTAGATTATTGTTATATAATATTAAGGAGCCTTGTATGGTAAACTTGTTTTTATTTGCGTAGAAAACCTGATTATCGTACTCTTGCAAGGAAAATTGCGTACAATACAGTGAAATATTGGGCACAGAGGAAAACATAAAGTGCAACAAATGTGTGGTTACAAAAAGAAGTAGATAGCACCTGAATGTAATATTTTTTATATTTTCTATCTACTACTATCTAAAGATAAAAGGAAAGTTTTCATATCAGTGTTTTAAAAAAATACATCAAAGCAGCATACACATTTCAGTTTCCTTTCCACCTGGCATTGNTTTTCTATCTACTACTATCTAAAGATAAAAGGAAAGTTTTCATATCAGTGTTTTAAAAAAATACATCAAAGCAGCACACCCATTTCAGTTTCCTTTCCATTATTTTCCACCTGGCATGGTTTCAATTTTTTCAAACAGCAATTTGATAATTGTGAATTGTATTGACAAAAAATTTGCACTAGAGATAATTTTTTTAAAATTATAGGACTACATATGAGCATACAAAATAAACAATACGTGTACAGCAAAAATAAAATTTTTTTAACAGAACAATTAAATAGTATTGTGTGCTGTTGTGATTACAAACACTATTTTCATAGGTAGTGTAATTAATCTCGTAAGATTGCTCACAAAAGTTTTATTCAATAGATGAAAATGATGCCTGCTATGAATTGGCTCAAAGTCCTCTTTTGTATAAAAAATTATAAAAAAATATGTATTTAAAATGTTTATCCATTGCATATTTTTATATTGTAATGAATTCAAAGTTTTGTGAATATTTTGGATGGGTTAATTTTATACAGTTTATAAAGACTTTGTCGCACATTCTCACATCTAATTTGCATTGTGCAGCATACACTGCTGAACACCACTGGCTGCTACCATGCGAGTTTGGTTCCAATCGGTGGCTCAAGTTGCTGCTCGTGCCGCGTTGAGTTTTTAAGGCAACAAACAGTCTCCGTAACGTGAACAGAATGAAAATGTGACTCGGTGTTTAACGATTAAGAAATAACTTTGGGGTATGCAAAAATAAGAATGATCCTCAACAATTACCAATGAAAGTAACTGGGATAACTTATTTTACACTATGCCATTTTAGGTGAATATATTTTGTTTGATCGACAAGAAATACAGTTCTGGGGACTTATTCTAAGTTATTCGTTATCTTTCGAAAGCTCTCGAAATGAATAAAATCTTCAAGGAAAGCAATTTCGTATTCTAAGTCATATTTTATTACAGTTCTCCGAGCTTTTGGCAATGTTTGGGTTTTTGTTAGCAAATGCAAGATGGCAACACTACGCACATGAACTTCAGCTGAATTACGAGAGTTTGTTTATAAATTATTAATACTTAAGCTTGAAAACATGAATAAACCAAAGCAGTAAAGCCCTTGAAGTATTTTGTTAGCGTTTATCATGTTTTAAATATTAGTATTAAATAAATAATATATTCTGGGAAAGGTATATTTCGTTCGTCAAGTGTGTCAAATTTACCGTCAACATCATACTATTTTCTAACTCTGTGAATGTATTACACATAAATATGCTGTAATTTTGTATGCTTGGTGTTAAACTGGACTGGTATGTACTCCTATAATAGTAAGCAGATAGGACTTTAGTTGTAACATGTACGAATATTTTTCACAGTGACCATTTTGCTGTTTGGTTGCAAGCTATTAACAAACATGCTGTTTCATTTATTTTCAACACGATGGACAACAAACTAGACGCTGTCATGTTTCTAGTCGTTTGTATTAATTCCAATATGGTATGACATTTTACATTTTTGCGCTACCTAACGGTTAACGTACAAACTACATGGTTCAAAGGAAATTTTGAATAAATCAGTGTTTATATTCTATTATTCTTGTATTCCATTATAAACAGTTTTAATTAACTAATAAATACCCTCACAATAGTCAGCCCAGCCTGCTGTTTATGGTTCACAAGAACCGGTGCTTATAAATAATTCATGAGAAAAAATTGAGAAATACTGATGTAGTTTGATGCCTCACTGTAATTTCATACATGCGGTTGTGCTGATGTGTACTGCAAATTAAAGCAACATTTGTCTTCTGCTTGTAACAGGGAATAAAATAGCATGAAGTAAGTGAGTTTTGTGTTGAGCTCTTACAGATTCAGTGAGATTCAAGATGAAGCCTAACTCCAGTATCAACTCACTGACAGATAGAAATATTTGGTGGCTTCTATTAACCATTTCCTTACTGCTGACCAACACCGATTATAGAAACAACCAATAATCTCACTGAAGGACAATGGAAAGTCAACGTGTTCCCGTGAACTCAGTACTTCTCGAATTCATTCAAAAGGAAGCCACATACTTTCTCTCCCATGTGCAGCTGATCTTTACTGCAATATGTCATTAACCTGTTTGTGTCAGTGTACAGCCTGTGTAGTGCAATAAAACTGAACCACCACCGTACAACTACACACATTTCCGGCACCCAGCATGGCAAAAAGAAGTCTCTCTCACAGACTCTTACTATTGCTTTATTACTGTTAGCAGTTACATCAATTCAATGCTTACTGATGTAGTTTCATTGAATATTTTGAAATGATAATGTAAAATCATAAAATTATTTTTTTTAAAATATTATCAAAAATTTAAAACAGTTCGCAAAATTCAGTATTTTTCTCGACATACCATGTATTATCTGCATTTAGCATTTTTTAATAATAATTGCCGAGCAAAGTTTTGAACTCACATTCACAATTAATGCTTCAATTTGTGTGACGTGACTTTTCCCACTGCACTACCAGTTCACACTTGTTTTACTGTATTTAAATAAGGTACCTAAGTTTATGTATAGCTGTAAAATCAATTGTATTAAATTTATAATTCTGTAGGTAATGTTTTAAATATTTATTACAGTTTTTAACAGTAATTGAAAGTTCTCATAGCCAATATTATTCATCTTTGCCAAATTTTAATTCCATTTGTAACAGTTCCATCATCAGGATCATATAATCAAGACAGAGGCATCCTTATCAACTCATTTCAAGTAGTAGCCCTGGGAAACACCCTATGCTCTGTAACTGCAGTGTGGTTGGCTAGGTACAAAAGTAGTTATGGAACCTGCCATGAAAATAGGCTATTGCAAGTTAAATGGTTATATGGTTATACCAAAACATGAAGTGCCCGGGAGCGGTGTGGCACACTGGTTCCTTCTGTCTGCACCCAAATCCGATTGGCAATCGTGGCAGCAACCCACCCGAGACTTAAGTAGGCTGTTGCCAAATTTTGCGAACACAGAAACAGAGTGATGTAAAATAAAACACAAAAAGCCGTAAAAACAAACAGAGATAACAAGGAACACTTTCAAACAAATCTACACAATGAAATTAATGTACGGAAAATATGATAATTGGTATTAAACAATTAAAAAGATGTCGCATATTTAAAATATGACAGTCTTTCTGAGTCTTTGGTGATGCTATGAAAATACATTTATTATGAAAAGAAAAACATAAAACAAATAGTAAAGGAAAATGTAATATTAAATTTAGCAGTAGTAGGTCTGCATAAATGAAAAAGTCCATGTCTGAAAAAGAGGTGCAAGTATATTGGCCTGAACATAGTGGAACAAAAGCTTTAATATTAATTCCCCCATTTTTACATGTTAATTTGTGTAGCACAGTTAATGAAAAATTATGTGGAGCACTCGACACATGCGTGGGTCGCAGACCTGAAATGAAAGCGCTCGAGGGGTTACCAGCCTGCAGGTACTGATGAATCCCTATCATGGCATTCATTTCCCTGGCTGTGTCGTCGCTTGGGTTGAATTGCGATGTAGAAGGCCTGCTTGAACTTTCATGCCCCCAAATGTTACGTCTTGGGGACATGAAAAGGGACGGCTGATTGTCCTTGGTAGTGGAATGGCTGGCCAACTGGGTGCATTCCCACATGCAGCGCTGGTTACTGCATTTGTGGCAGCCGTCTCCGGGTTCGGGCATAGCAATCCACAGTAGAGTGTGCATTGTCGTTGTGCAATAATGGCGGGGTGAACGGATGCCAAGGCAGGGGAACGCAGCACGTGTCAAAGCATAGTTACATTCCAAGCAGATATTTATGCCAATTATTTTTTGTTGAAGCCACAATTTTGACATTTCTAATGACAAAACAGCTGTTCAAGTGTCGAGATACACTCACTGGTTGCTGTGCCACTGGCATATGCTTTGTATCCCATATCCCATCTACTGGCCACTACATTATTGTAAGAGATACAGTCACCAGGTTCTAGATGTTATTTAACAACACACTTTTTAGTAAGTTCTGTAAAATAATGTGTTGTTTCATAGCATTTATTTTCAAGTATTTTTGCAACAGTTTTGAAAAGATTGATTTCTCTCAGTAATTGGCAGATTCTGTTACTTTGTGCCAAACTAGAGGAGGCTCATGCAAATGGATAATGTATTTTGGGGGGCATGAATTAAACTATTTTGTATGGTTGTGTGTATGTACATATTTCAAATGTAAATTTTTTTTAAGATATTGTGTCTAACTTTTCAAATTAAATCCTGGTATAAACCTTTAAGAAATGTTTGTAGAAGTGTGTTTGATGCAGGGTAATCAGTGCTCTTGACCGTTGCAGTTAGGTCAAGAATTAAAAAAAAAAAAAAAAATAGGATTCATGTTATTAGTATAATGTTTTAAGGCCCTTGCATGTAATAAAATACATTCTGAATTCAATACAGAATTCAGAAATCACATTGTATACAGTTCAATTTATTGTTTGTAGTGAGTGTCAGAGTGGGTGCTTGAAAATTTTTTCAGATGTTTCAGTTAGTCAAATCCAAAAATTACTACAATAAAAAAAGTTTGTTAGTATTTTACCCCAAGCAAGCACTTCACAAAATAATTTGTTAAACCAAAACAAATATTATTCGAATTTGAGCATTAAGTGGCTGTGATCACAACATCCATGTAATGTCATAATATCATTAAGGAAATTTGTTTATGGGGCATGAAAAGGTCGCATAATGTGCAAATAGCTGGACTATATAATGAAGAAGAGAATCTTAACTACTTAACATAATTCAGTGTTTTTTTTTTGTGTTTATATATTTGAATTGTGGAAGCCAGCATGTACAGCAATAGTCAAAATACTGACTGTTTTTCGAAAAAATAATGGATAAAAACCACAAAATCAACAATGATGCAAAAATATCTGTCTTAAAATTTACAAAATTACATTGTCTAGAACTCTATAAAAACCAAATTTTGAAAAGAATAACATTTTAATTTTATACTAATTAAATTTTTTTGAAAGTTCTTGTTTGACATTTGCATTCAAAAACAGTCATTAATCTACAAAAGATCTGTAGATCAGTTTTATAAATCTGTAAAAACTAATTTTTGGTTTTTTTTTTTAAATGGAGAAAAATTTGTTTAATGTAATTGTACCATTACAGTCCCTTATTTTCTAAACAAATTGTGTGTTTATTTGGTCTCCTCTGTCTAGTGGCGCCTCAGAGTAGTAGCAACTGTAACTGCTATACTTGTGCATAGGTAATTGCGTGCTATTGCCAGGTGTTCTGCTGCAATTTCTCCAAGTTTTTTTAATGTGATTTGTAGTTATCATTAAATATATTCCTAGTTTTTTTATGCTGCACCACTAAATTTATGTACTTATACCATTAACTTTTGTGGATTCTACAGCATGCATTCTGCATCTTTGTGGTCATGTTCGTGTCATGAGTGCTTGCAAAATTCATTTCACAACTGACAGGTACAATATTTGCTGCATTACTTTCTAGAAGATACGTGCTTCCTTTCTTATGGGATATTCACATATGATAAAAGCATAGTTAACATTTTTCTACAAAATTATTTTCACTGAATTTTTTCCATGTTTTATGTGTGTTATTTTCTGCAAGTTAAGGTCATATCTCTTACATGAAGAGTGGAAGTACACTAGGACAAATATATTTCCTCCACTTTTCTTGGTACGGACAGGATTAGTTTTGCTATATTTATAAAACAAGTGTCATAAATTACAATTTTAAAGAGTCGTGCTCCCCCTCCCCCTCCCCCCCCAGGAGATGATAACGCCCAGCGATGTGCGACAATATGCTAGAAGTTGTACTTCTTCCTTCATTACCTATCTGAGAACAGCTAGCACACCACTCACTGTACACTCTTGTCAAATACAGATACCAGTCATGTATGTCCCCCTACTTTCTCCTCCTTTTTTAACACACACATGCGCATGCAAAAGCACAATGCGACTTGGCAATATTGATTTAAATGACGTCAGGTGATAGCAAGCCTCTGTGGCTCGGTCAACATATGATTAGTTCACTCACTCTACATGCGCTGTGTGTAGCGCTGACGAGAGCAGACCTCCTGGCAATGTCTTTCCAAGCCACTTAATAAAAAAAAACTTAAATTTGTTGGTAGCTAAATTTGATAGTATGAAATGGAATTGATTATTTAAGATTATATCTAGTAATATTTACATTTTCATGCTTTCTTACCTCAAATAATTTTTATATTTTGCAGTTTACCTTCACATTAATGTTGACAAAATCATTAAAACTTCAGTATTTCATTGCTTTCTCTCCAAAATTGTTTGCAAATATATATGAAGTGGCCATTCAGAACTTGTGTTTAGCTGTAACATACTTCTGAAATAACATTTATTTAGACAACGCTTATAGAAACTGTTGTTCACTTTCATTGAATACTGAAAATCCATATTGTCATCCTTTCAGCAACAAAAAAAATGGTAACTACAGTATAATTCATATAATAGAGGATGGTTGGATGATCACACATCTTTACTTATTTTTGCCAGTATATACTGTGTTCATTACATGACAAACAAACTTATATCTTGTCTGCCAATCCTTCTCTGACATTTTTATTTGGAGTAGGTGCAACATGCATTTTCAGTTGGTATATCCACCATCCTTTCTCATATCCTTATCTGAGCTTCATTATACACTGTTTTCTAATTGTCAGCTCTTCCTGCCTTTCTAGTTACTATCTAGCCATAAAACATTGACCTTACCTATGATTTCATACCAAAATAAATAAATTTCAATCACAAAAATACATTTCTCCAAGAACTGATTGGAAGCATATCCTACTCAAATTTAAATTGTTCAAAGCTTTTCTTGTCTGTGTCATATACTCTTTTGTAATCTAGGTAGGTTGATTCTTGAAAATTGTGAGTTATGGATGGAAGGACCATCAAACTGTTTTGTGTATGTGTGTGCATGCAATGCACATGTGTGTGTATTTGTTAGCCATAATTTGCAGTACGTGATAAGTTTGTTGCAACAGTGAACTTGATGAAGATAAAGATCTTACTTTTCAGTACAATATAAATTATAGTGAGTAGACTGTAGTTAGCAGTTGCAGTGTAAAATTTTTGTACATGCATGATATAGGCAATAAAAAATCTTTTTGTAGTAACAAACATGAGTAATTTCATCTGGTTGTATAATAATGAGAATGACTAAGGCTTCTGTCATCTTTTGCAACAGATATACGCTGCTGTACAATGCAGAATGTGATACGCTGGATCCTCGACCAGTTGCAGAAATTGTTCAGCAAGTGGAACGGGAAGAGAGAGATGAAAAAGAGAACCAGGCCTCTGCCAAAATCAGTGGAAAACTGGTGAGGTCTTGTATAGCCAAACTGAGATGTGTTTGGGAGTAGGGTTCATGTGGAACTTATGAAAGTAAATAAAACATTTATTATTAATACTACTACTACTTCTACTACTACTATTACTACTACTGAAATTCAGTGCTGTTTTATTTTGATATGTCAGAGCATAATTTCCATTGTGAAAGTATGTTGTACAGGTTTCCTGGAACCAGTGAGGGAAGAAGGAAGTGGTAGTATTTTTACATGGGCCAAACTTGTTCCACAGCAAATATTGTGTTTCTCATTGGAGAAGAGGTTGAGCTTCGGTCATGTGATTATATTCCTTGTACAATTTCCATACCCAGCCAGTAAATTCACATTATTGATACTGGTACTCAGGTTACAGCAACCAGATGGTTCAACTGTTGGTTGTGACTCCCACTTTGAATAGGTAATGTACAAGGTTCAATATAAATGTGGATTGCTAGAAATTTTGTAATAGTTTGACAAAAATCAAGTCATGAGTGGATGACCTAAAAGGCTTGGGAACGACTTGAGAAGGGTAAATTTTGAACTTGGACGTGCTTCCCATTGTTATTGTCACATTTAGTATGTTCTTATGTGTTTTTATAATAGAACCTTACTAAAAAAAACTCCTCACAATTTCTGGAAATAAGGTTGTCATGGAAGGTTAATCACTATAGATTTTTTGGGGAATTTTGGACTGATTTTGACCCACCCCAACCCCTATACATTGCTTTGCAGTACTTATGAGACAATGTAATTTTTAATTTAATATATTTTTGTTAGATCAGTGGAAATTTTTCTTGTATGGAAATAACATTCAAATTATTATAACTTTGAAAGTTTTAACTTCAACAAAAGAAATGCTGTAAATATGTAGTTCTTCGTACAAACACAGCAATAAACTCACATGGAAGGTAAATATTTTTACTGAAGATAACCTTAGACTCATTGGATTTACATTATAGCATAATAAACAAATATTATTTTTACAGTACAAAACAAAGTTGAAAGTGACTGGCAATTTGTTCAGGATTCTTAGAGTTTGTCAAGAGTTCCTCTAGGAACTGAGGTAATCTGCCGGGATATGTAGTTTTTTGTTATAATCCAAATGGCTGGTTTTCTACTAACTCGAATCCTGGTAAAGGGAACTGTTATAGAGGCCTGTTTGTGGAGGGTTGTATAACGTATACGCTAGATTAGGTATAGAGTCAGTTCGTAGCAGCCAAGTCTCCACAGGGGGAAGCCCTCCTATCATGGCAGACTCCAAAGAGCCCGCCGTGGAAACCCGGTCTCCCAATGAGTCAACCAAATAGTGAAAGCTGGCTGACAAGCCCACCGCTAACAAAACAGTGAAGACTTAGTCACTCACCTCTACATCTGCAAACATGCTGCAAGTGAGTAATGAGGGCACGTATGCAAAAGTGTGCAAGCTGTTCTATGTGTACCTGTCTCTTTTACTCTCTGTCTCTCTCTCTGCATGCGTGTGTGTGTGTACCGAGGAGAGGGAGGAATGCTGCCAGGAAGAGGGAGGGAAGCGCTATCTACCTTGCATTCAATACAAATGACTGCTTGGCAATGGTGCACTTAAAAGAAAATAAAAACAGGAACACAGTTTTTTCAATGAATGACAATAGCTACCTGTAAATATTCGTCGCCACCTCAATGTCTCGCAGTTGCATGTTGAAACTCATAGGGTGAAATATTTCCACCTAGAATTTGGAGCTGGAAATACAGGATCTGTAATGTACGCGAGGGCATAAGATTCATCGGTAAACATGGATCTCAAAACAGCTGAAAAACTAGTGCATCATTTCTGAACCACAGTGTTAATAAGTGGTAGTATTACACTACTTTAGGAGTTGTTCATTCTGTGTATTCCATATTATTGCTTTTATTTTTATATAATTTCATAAGTTTTATCCGTACCTTTTCTCCAGAACAAAATGTTTTTAAGATAAAGAAGTTAAAGTGGGTGCGAGAGAGAGTATTTATTTACACTAGTATTCTCCATAATCCTAAGATTTTTTAACTGGCATACAGAATGTATATAGTACGCAAGCACCATGTGTCTCAGAAGTTTGTCGCCTCGTCACTTACCCTTAGTGGGATTTGCTGCTGGAGGGTAAGGCCAAGGTTTTTCATGGTGTCTGAGTTGTCTGCCTGTTTTATAGATTGCTCAATTAAATCACACACAAACCAGCCTGTATCCTGACTGAGGCCTGAAGAGCCGGTCTCAAGTTGCCAACTGGTATAGTTACCTATGTCTGCAGTGCAGTTGGCTAGGGTAACCCCAATACTATGGTACTCACATTCGTGATAGCAGAGTGTAATCTACAAAGTAGCTGGAAGCATGGAAACTTTGATATTCTGACGGGCAGCGAGGCAGTGTTGTGCAGAGCAAAGCTCTCGACTGACCAGCGTAAGACTGATGCGACTGGAAAAAGTCAGTAGTTCTTCGGGCAGCATGATGTTCTGCGAAGGCGAGACATGAAGTCTTGTGGCTCTCGGGCAGCGTGACACCGGGCAAGTGAACTAGGCACGAGACGACCTCGAACTGAGGACTGTGGGTCCTATTTATACTCTGCTCACGGGTCCAGCGCCGGGGTTGTGGGGTGTGGAGAGAGAAACGCAAAGGAGAGAAGAGTGTAACTGAGAGCGGCGGAGACTTCCCTTCACGCGCCAGGTGCTGGAAGGGTAAGCGGCGACGTGATTCAAAGCGGGTTGTAGCGCAGCAAGCGGCGAAGGCCGGGCAAACCACCCTGGCTTGGAAGGCGCCCTGTGGCATGTACGGCGTAACGGCTCTTCTTAGGAGGGGGCCGTGACTGTGGTGAGGTTAGATGAGAGAATGACGTCGTTCATGGCACGTCAAGTTATAACTAGATAATGGTTGCTGTAGACTTAAGTAGGTTCATGGGTAAATATTAACACATTCATTTTCAATTAATTTGCTTGAAGAGATGCTGAATGAAAATGTTTAAATCCTTTCACAAAGTATGTTTTTACATATCATCCAAAAAAAAAACATTTTTAGGCAGATCTGTCAGGCAGTCTTCTGCTTTCTAGTGATAGTAAAGTTTCATAATACCAAAAGCAAATCACATATTTGTAGCGTACTTGTAAATTTAAAAAAAAATCCTCATTGTCGTTATTTGTGACTTTAGTGCCCATAACTGTGCAGTATGGGTAATTGTAGTAAATGTGATAACTTTTTTGCCTCAGTTTTTTTGTACAAAGTCATAAAAACTAGGAAACATTGTTTTGTTTCTATTATTATTTTTTACAGAAACTGGTAATAGATAAGAAGAGTGATCCAAAGGCCATAGAAGAAGCCAAGACTAAATATTGTGAGTACATACATGTGTTCAAAACCATTATGGCTATGCTCTGTGATATGGGTGTGCTAAAGAAGAGGTGTCTGTGGATTTAACTGCCACTAGCAGATGCTTGGTAATGCAATACAATTTTTTTTACCTGCCAGTAGTTAGAATAACAGACTCAGTATTTTTTCTTATTTGCAGACCCATCAATATTGGTATCATATTGTGTGTAAGAATTTATTGAAATAAGGCTTGCCTTCAACAAAGTTATTCATCAGCATGTGATTCTATGAATTGTATCACATGCCTCATTATTCACATTTGAACTTCAAATATCATATGCGAAATTTACGAATAATTTACATTCTCGTCTGAAGTAGTTATTTCCTTGAAATTATATGCTTACTTATTTGAAGTCGTTAATTTCAACTTTTATTCCTTTGTTGTTAGAAATTGACAGTTTCTGATTACAACTCATAGTTTATATGAATTTCTGCCTTTTGATGTAGCGACAATTCAACGATTGTTAGATCAGAGCAAGGTTGTTTACATTGGTATTTTATTGAAAAACTTGTTTAGAAACGTGATAAAAAAATAGAATAATAAAAAAAAACCTGCCTCTTGGAGGTCAATGATGTATCCTCTCTCAAACTCATCCAGCTGGACAAAGGCTTGTCGAATGTGTTGTCAGAGCATGCTGCATGTTCACTGAACAAGGCTCTGTGGCTCATGGTGCTCACACTGCTACTAGGGCCATGTTTGGTGTCTTGCAGCTATGAATGCTGGAGGGACATATATGCTCCCAAGTGGCACATCTGCACAAGCAAACCATAGTAAATGCAAATGGGACATCTGGCTATGACAATATTGTGTGGCAACCTGGTTGCTTTGCTCATTAAAATTTTGCCTCTTCGTCATAAAAATATTTTCATTTTGCCAAATAAATTTTGTCGCAAAAAATGCACATGTTATTATTAGGACATGAATCTGTTGTTTTTGTAACAATTTCAGTTGAACCTAAATGAAACTTGTTATTCATTAGTTTTAATCAGTACATATTTCCATGAAAACATAAAAAAATATTTAACAATAAGGATGAAAGGATAATCTGTCAAGAGTACATTTGGTACTATAATGCACGTCACTGTCGCAGTCAATTTTGTGTTATCAGTCTTATACTTTATCAAGACATTTAAAACTGCTTAAGAACCTTCACTAGCATTTGAGTTTTCTAAAATGTTTATGCCACACAGATACAGCTTCTCTCCACGTGTAGGTAACAAATTTTAATTAGAACATGAAAACAGTCTTTCCCTTTTAATCAGTGCTTACATCGCACAAAGTAACCGAATCTTGACCTCGGTAGAGTACATCAATGTTTGTTCATACGCTTAGAGAGTTTGTCTACATGACTCTCTTAGTGTTTTTGCACAAGGCAGTTGCCCTCCATTTATAAAGTATACTGCCAAAGAGGAAAAGAAGGAAAATAAAACTGAGGTAAAATTAAAATAACATCAACACTGGCAAAATGCCTGTTCAGTGTTAAATATTACTCCAACACAAATTCACAACCTAATAAAAAAAATTAGTAAAGATTTTTATAGATAAAATAAAAATGCTCTTTAGTTTTTATATAGTTCTGAGTTTGCACAAAGTTTCTAATCACAGAGCTGTTGAGTTTTTGTAAGAGGAAGTGTCAACCTATATGTGTTTTTACACAAAATTCCTTTTAGTGTAGCTGGTTTTTAATGCACTACACTATCACTGTTCACTGTGCATATGGCACTGCCGTATGGCAGTATTTATGCAGTATTTGCATTTTGCTTGTTTTATCAAACACAAACTCCTGGGCACTATTTTTTGCATTCTCAGCCGATTTTGTAACGTAAGAAGACTAAAATTAGTACCCTGGCGTTATCATGAACCTAACCACAAATCACAAAAGACAAGTAAAGTTCGGAGTGTTTTCAAATACTGCACAAATGTTTAATGTAATTATTTCTTTGACCTAAAAAAATATTAATCTGCTATATGTACTTATTTACTTTTGTAATATCACCCATATTTTTTGTTAGAATTGTTCATTTATAAATAACGTAATAAAAATAGGTTATATGTGTTTTTTTTTCTTTCTCCCCATGAATGAGTGCTAGCGGTTCAGGCCGATATATTGAATCATACTACAGGAGTAATCTTTCGACCTTGCTATTGATTGATTTATAAATTGTCCTAGTTTGAGAGTAAAACATTGTTTATGTTTGCGGAGTCAACTATGTGATTACCGCAAATAATTTATGTTATCAGCGCATGTGTGAAATAAATGAGAGAATAAAAAAAGAAAATGAATTAAAAATTGTAAACATTAACTGTTTGTAAGAGTTTTCATGGTAAAAGAAGCTCAGCATTGTGGTTTTGGAAACATTTTTATGAGCAATTTCAGTGCTGTTTCATGAATACTGCAATTATTACAGAATTTTACAAATAAATATAATTTCTCCACATTTCACATTATTTTGCAATACACAAAAATTTCTACGCCATACTAATTGTGGTCGGTCAGCATTGTAGTAACTTGCGCGTACAGTTCCTGTTTCACGCAAGTGCCAATAAACTGGTGTGAATGCATGTACATCTTTTAAACATCAATCTGGAAGCTTTTCTGCCTATTGGCGATACGCAGCTGAAGCGTTACACATCATTTTAGCATACGTGAGATGCATGTCATTCCTCATTACTTCACTCCATCATACACATTGTGAAGAACTGTCTGCTGTGTAAACTACCAATGCAATGTTAGGCTGGCAACCGCGTTGCCACTTGGTACAGTAACAGTTACCAATGCAATGGGGTACTTGTCCACAGTGGCTTCTCAGCCATCGACATTCTGGTATAAAAACCTTCTCTATTAGGACTATAACATGAGCCAGTATGTCAGTTGACATGTCATGCATGACAGTGGTACTGGCTGTTACCTCCCAGGCAACCACTAATCTGCTTTCCAACTAAACATGTGATTTCGGAGGTAACGGTCTGGATTAGCGGATACTTAACACATTTCCACGCTTCACTTTTGGGGGTGTCTACCACCTTCTGAAGTTACTGTAGACCCTAAGTTGTTAACCTATTTATTTTTCCTAAGGGTTCTGCTCACTCTGGGTTAGAGTACATTAACGACTCATCCTGTATACCATGTGCTAATGGAGATGCTTATGTTTGATTCATTCCGTCTATAGGTCATTTCATTCTTTGGCTAAATGCTGTCAAATTAATTGGTGCCTGTACTTTTGGCATTCTTGAATAACTAAGAAGTTTTGTTAGCTATATTCTATTCGCGGTTTCTTCACACTTTTTAAATCGAACATTTGAAAAATCACTCTATTTATGATGTACTTCGTTGTTTCCTGAATATGTTACCTATCACAAGGACCTAATTTTATGTAAAATAGAATTTTCAGTTTTATTTCATTTATAAATTATAATAGTTATTTTATGGTTAACATAAATAAAAAAACAGCGAAAATAGGTGTGTTGGTAATGCCTAGTAAGAGATAGTTTTTATGCAAAATATTATTAAATTGAATGTGCACGAATGTGGTGCATTGTCCCTGTAGTAATTCTCTAAACTTGGTTAAGCTTTGTTTGCATGAGGCAGATGGAGGAATATCCTGAAAGTAGAACTTTAGCAGGCCTTCAGAAAAGTTTGAAGTAATCGTGAATGTTATCGTATGAGTAAAGACAAATGTCAATTATTTATTAAGTACTAACTTAAATTGTAAAATTATGTAATTATGTGCAGTAGAATCTTCTTACAAAGTACATAGAAGGACTTTAAATTTTATACTTTTTACTGAACAAGTATTTAATATATTATATCTGTCAGAGATTTGAAATATATTATTTAAAGTGAGAATAACTTTAAAGTGAAGTACATACTTTATACTGAGATTTTACTGTATTTGTGTATTAATGCCTATGGCTATCAAGTATGCTTTCCTGTTTTTCAGTGCAAGAAAACAAAGAAAGTTTTAATCAGCTGATACATTCACTGAGGCAAAGAGAAGGAAAACTATCATCATATACTGCTGAAGAAGTGCAGTCAAAAGTTGAAAAAGTAGCAGCTAGAAAGCAGTTTTCCAGAAAACTCCACATCTCTGACAGTGATCCTGATAGCCCTGATGAAGTGGAAATGGTCGAGCTCAGTGATGATGACAGTGCCATTTTCGATCAGCAGACAATGGCTAATAGTGCTGATGCTTCAAGAATGTGTGAAGTTACTTATGGTGGCATGTTACCAGAAGGTCTGCAAACTGTTCCAAAGCCGGTCATGAACAGAGCTGCTGAGGACGACGACTGCACCAGCAATAGGAGCTTTAGCCTTCTTGAAAACTTTGATACAGGTAAATTTTGAGGTAAACTCATCATAATATAGACTGTTAACATTAATTGAGGACTTGTCAAATCAGCGTAGAAAACAATCTCTGCCAATAATAAAACTGACTGGAGTACTCATAGTTAAGTTGGTAGTGATTCAGGAAAAAAATATCTCAAGGGTCTTTGTGTCATAGCAATAATGGTAAAATTAATGGCATCTGAATTTGTACTTTTTTTGTTTTATTTGTGTTTGGTTTTACAGAGTAAAGCTTAGATAGTAGTAACATAGTTGTAGTTTTAACAATTTCACTGCATCATGTGTTCATATTAGTTTGATTATTGCCCTCATTCTTCCCCTCCTTTTACCGTAAATGTAAAGCTGTTTTTTTCTTAGCAGATGTGGTTTTACGCATTAGCTCGGAGTTCAAAAAAATTAAATATTAGCATACATTACAAATAAAACATTTATATTTTGGCTCTCAGTGAAATACATTTTGTTTCCTTAACTCTTTTGGGCAAATAAGGTAAAGGAATGTATTCCTTTAACATTTCTGGAATTTCCAAATCACGACTTTCTGTTGTAAGTGACAGGTTTTAATAGCTAAGTAAAACTATTACAAGTCCTAAGGAACAGGCTAGGGGAGAACTGGGTGCGAATGACTCTTTTCTCCTGAACAACTCACCCCTGAAAAGCCGGAGATCAGAGCCCTGCCGCCTCGCGTCACTGACGCCCCACGAAGACCCTCTCTCCTGGTTCGGATCCCCAGACCACTCTTCTCGCCCCCCTCCTGTTAGTATGTTGCAACTCATTCCTATTCGCAGATAGCTTGGCGTGGGCGAAGTTATTGTTGACAGCCGATGTCCATCCTTCAGTGTCGGCCAGACCTAATTAATACGACCCAACTTGCAGAGATTACACTTTCGCAGTGCTGCTCATGCTGACCTAATCTCCTTAGTAGTCTATCGCTGACCACCTTTCTCCTGAGCGCACCCCTGAAGTTAGTGAGACAAGATGTCCCCATCTCTAGTGAAGGGCAGGATGTAGAAGATAGATAAGGCAAAGATAAAAGAAAGAAAAAATTTTCAGTCAGTTCGGACCCGGTTGTTGTTATGCAACCGTAATTGGCAGCCATCTTCCAGACAAAGTTCGTCGGGGTCGAGAGCAATGTCCTGACAGACATTGCTTCCCGAGAGTCTTGGTCGTTCATCTGTCACAAGCGTGAGCGGAATACTCCTCTGGCAGACGTCCGGGCGTGGTTCGAGGTCCCAGTGGGCTGCTTGCTCCCGGGTGACTGGTGGCTCGACTTCGGTGGCGTTTGCGGCGGGCGGTCCTCCATC
>NQII01000268.1:882725-910141 GCA_002778355.1 Clitarchus hookeri
CCTCCATCTCCCCTTTGTCTTCCGGTGCTTCTACCTAGAGGTCCTGGATTCCGGCGGGGCAAGGGCGCGTCTGCCCTCGGGGTTGACGTGTGACCTCGATCTCTGTCTCGGGATTCGGTGGTTCGGGTTGACATCAGGATTTCCTCGTCCATCATCTCACCCTTGATTTCGCTGTTGCAGCTGCACAGGTTCCTCTACTTTACGTGGTGGGGCTGTGTGCTGGGAAATGGCGTCGCCACTTCGCTCCTATTGGACCGTTAAGCGTTTCTTCCCCCCCAATCT
This sequence comes from Clitarchus hookeri, assembly GCA_002778355.1. NCBI lineage: Eukaryota > Metazoa > Arthropoda > Insecta > Phasmatodea > Phasmatidae > Clitarchus > Clitarchus hookeri. The sequence continues at coordinate 883,008 of NQII01000268.1, forward strand.
GCCCGTGGTGTTGCCCACAATCTATGGTGCAATTGTGCTGCTGGAGCCAGGGCTGTCCCAAATTTACTGTTTCCTCTATTTTGGGTGTCATCAAGAACTCCGCATGTGTGGTTGTCTGGCTTATTTTGACGGCCAGTTTTATCTTCCCTTACACCTAGAGGAGGCGGTCAGGCTGTGCCATCTGTACTTTCAGGTGGTCTCTTTGGTTGGGGGTGAGTAGGTTACTCCTAATAAAGTTCCCGTTTACGGCCGTGTCGATCATGGCAGCAGTAATTTGTTGGTTTACCGTCACTTTAATACGGTGAGCATTTAAAAGACGGGGCCCTTCTACTAGCATCTGTAGCATGATACCGGGCCTGTAATTCATTTTCTCTTGCACGCCCTTCTTTTGTCACCCGCCAGCGCAACCTGTGGCGTGACCATGCCGTCCTCGTTTGGCGCTGTCTGGGTAGTCATCTGAGGCAGAGGATCTTGGGGCTCCTCTGTCTCATTGGTGCGGCTGGGCACATCCTCCCTACAGAAGGTGCAGTGCTGGTGACCTCGACGCTGCCTGGCGTTGCGACCTGGGGTGTGACCCTGCCCTCCTGAGCTGGCGCGGTCTGGGTGGCTGTCTGAGGCAGAGGCTCTTGGGGCTCCTCTGTCTTGTCGGCTCGGCATGGCTCATCTCTCTCTGGGTTGGGGCTGGGTGGCGGATGTTGCCGGCGGGACTCCCTGCCCAAGGGGCTCCGCCATGACAGCTCGGACCCAGTGGGAATCATTCTGCTGCGTCTGGCGGCTATCTTCTAGACGAAGGCCGTGGGCATCGAGGGCAAGGTTTGGAAGGACATTGCCCCTCAAAGTGCAGGTTGTAGTTCGACCCTGGTCAGGGTAAGTTGGTGGCTCCTCCGGTTGGCGTCTGGTCATTGTTCTGGCTCTCGGAAGGTAGGGGGAGGTGGCTCGACCTCGTCGGACTTCGCCAGCTGGGGGTCGTCCTCCCTTTCTTCCTCTTCCTCTGCTTCAGGTTCAGGGGCGTTGGCCTCGTGGTCTTGAGCTCCAGCGGGGCAAAGGCGCATCTGCCCTTTGGTTACCTTTCGGATTCATCCCCTGCCGTCTTCTGGTTAGTACAAGTTATTCTGGCATTCCACAATGGTATAGGGCCCTTCCCACTTATCTGCGAGGCCTGTGCTGAACTGGCCTCAGGCCTTTCTAAGGGAGGTGGCTGCGGATAAGTACAGCCTCGCCCATGTTGAAGCTTCTCACTCCGGTATGGGGTTGTGGGTATTTCCGGTCTATGTACTGGGTCTGGGCGTCACGCGCCCTTGTGGTTCGGGCTAAGGCGGCCAGACGGACGTCCTCGGGTTAGGGCATCTCCGTGGGTGTCTCCTCCCACTGCCAGTCGCCTGGGCGACTAAGGGTTTGTCCCAGTATGAACTGACTGGATCTGGTGTTTATGGCTTTTTTTGTCCTCTTGATGGTGAAGAGGATCGTTGGTATGTGTTTGTCCCAATAGCGGTGGTCCTCTCCCACACTGAGACGTAGGCTCTTCTTGAGTTCCTGATTCCTCCTCTCAGTGGGCTTGGCGTGTGGGTGATATGGGAGGGTCGCCCACGTTTCCACTCCCCATGTGTTGCATGCTGTCTGCCATCGGTTACTGGTGAATTGCGTGCCATTGTCAGTCAGGATGGCCTGCGGGTACCCTCAGCAGGGAAATATCTCCATCTCAAACTTTTGGATGATATTTTGGGTTTCCTGACTGGGTAGAGGAAACACCTCTACCCAGCAGGAAAATTGGTCAGTGACCACTAATAAGTATCTGTTGCCTTTGGTGCTCCTTGGGTAAGGTCCCATCAAGTCAGCGGCTAGGTGCATCCAGGCAGTATGTAGTCGATGGGGTTTTGCTGTAGATTGGGGTACGAGATAGGCCTTGCCTCGACAGCACGCCTCGCAGTTATTGGCATACTGTCACACATCACGGTTTATCCCGTCCCATATGTATCTTACCCCAATGTCCTGCAGTGTCTCCTTAATGCTGGGGTGGCCAGCCTGCGGGTGGTCATGGTGGTGGCGGCAGAGGTCCGCCCTCAGGTTCCTGGGTACCGAGATCTTCCACGGGCCCCTTGTTGTCCACTCCGGGACCAGACGACATTGTCCCGGAGTTTGAATCTCCGGGGCATGTCCTGGAGGAGATGCTGGCTTTCTGGGTCCTTTTGTTGGTGTTAGCTAATCTGGTACCTGCTGAGCTGGAGCTCGGGAGACGTAGGTGCTCTTCGGGGTTTCTGGTAGGAGCCAGAGGGGGTGTCATTCTCTCCCACTGCTCGTCTTCCGTGCCACCTCCGTAAAGGTCCGACTGGCGTGACACGGCATCGGGTAAGTCGTTTGTTTTGCCCGGGCAGTGTTGCTTCTTCGAAATCAAATTCTGTGAGGAACATTTCCCACCGTCTGAACTTGGCCTTGGCATTCTTGGATTCGCACAGCCATTGAAGGGCTTTGCTGCAGTACTTCCTTACCACCCATATTACGCAAGACACTCCTGCTTGTTGATACAATATTTCTGCTCAGTCACGTTGAGTTGGGTGCTTGCGTAAGCGATGACTTGCAGCTGGCTGGCAGGGTTCTCTTGGTATAGGATGGCCCCCAGTCCGATTTGGCAGGCATCCATCTGAAGTATTAGTGGGCTCTCCCCTTGTGGTTGGTGGAGTTGTGTGATATGCCGGAAGCTCTGCTTCAAGGCTTGGAAGGTGTTGCGCTGTTCTTCTCCCCACCGCCAAAGCGTTTCCTCCTCCAGGAGCGGGTGGAGATGTGCCATCAGTCAAGCGATGTCTGGCACAAAATCGCGTAGTCAGTTATATAGGCCAAAGAAGCGGCGCAAATGCTTCTAGTTGGTGGACTCCTCTGCCTCATCAATGGCCCATATTGATGTGGCTTAGGGGTAGTTCCCCTCGGTGTGACTACGTGCTCCAGGTAATCTATACAGGCAGTCCTCTACTTTCATACACAATGTGTTCCTAAATTTGTGTATGAAAGTTGAAATGTATGAAAGTNGGCAGTCCTCTACTTTCATACACAATGTGTTCCTAAATTTGTGTATGAAAGTTGAAATGTATGAAAGTAGAACCCATATTTTAATGTGATAAATGAGGTTCCGTTCCTAGATGGGGAAAAAAAACTTACTAAACAAAAAAAAAATATTCAAAACAATATATTTACACACAAAGAAACAAGATCATGCATCAAAGTTATTTAAAAGTGTTTAAATATATAGCTAATAGTTCAAACAATTGAAAAGACATATTTTACACACACAAACATTTGACTAATTTTTCCAATCTTCAAACAAACTGAGAGCTTTGCATTGAATTATTGCAAGGCTGATAGGGATATTTTTCTGGTGTTGATCGTCTAACCACACTTTTAAAGACCGTTCCATCTCTTCCATCGCTACACCCCGCCGTTTTGAAATTATTTTAGAAGAAAGATTTCCCGAATTTATAACATAGTCCCTTATATTTCCTTTACTTTTTACAATAGAACGCACAGTGGATCGGCTCAGGTTGAAAGACCGTCCTATAGCCGCAAGTGATTTGCTACTTTCCGATTGCGCGATAATGTCTAATTTTGTTTGTACACTATTTACAACATGTTTTCTTTGTTTCTTACACACCGAGTCTTCATTACTTTCGTTTTTACGTTTGTTATTCATTGCGTGGTGTAATAATTATGTACGTGCGCCAATAGATTAACAAAAAAAAAAAAAAAACAATGGATATAAAATTAACCTCAAAGGAAACTAAAAACCATAATAAAAACAACGGAAGTTCTAAACAGGAGCGGCATAGCGCCATAGCGTAGTAACACAGACATACAACTGCATATTTGTTCAGTTATATCGGAAACATAGTTCCGTATATCCACACCAGAGGTCTCTACGTAGTATAAGTCAACTTTGCTGCAATATTATTTGCGAAGACAAAACCTACAGAATATAAACAATCCATATATCTTTGATGTTTACGTTTCTCGTGGAGGCATGCGCGCGATATTTTTTTTGGTTATGTACGAAAGAACGAAGCAAACACGCGAAAGTCGAATTTATGGTGTAAGAAACCATTGTACGAAAGTCGAATGCGCGAAAGTAGAGGACTGCCTGTAGTTGTTTTTCTGAAGTGACTCTTGGAAAGTTTGCATGTTAGGCCGTGTAGTTTGTCTCTTTCCAGGACTAGGTGTAGGTGTCCGCTGTATTTCTCCCATGTTTTTGAATACACAATGATGTCATCGAAGTACACTTAACAAAATGGCCCCATGAAGCCAGTAAGAACTTCAGCGTACATGAGCCTGTGGAAGGAAGGTGGTGGGGGTGTCTTGAGTCCAAACAGCATTACACGGAATTGCAGGGTTTCGCTCTCTGGAGCGGTGAATGCCGTATATTTCTGGCTGTTGGGGTGTACTGTGATCTGCCAGTACCCTGACTGCATGTCGAGGGCACTGAAGATTTTGGCTTCCCCTACATCTCGGAGAGTGTGGATCAGGTTGATGGCTGGCGGTGCAATGGGGTGTGTCACGTTGTTCAGATCCTTGTAGTTTACACAGAAACATAGTTGCCATCCTTCTTCGGGACTAATACTACGCGTGAATTATACTTGAATCAGATGGTTCCATTATCCCCTGCTCCTTCATCTCCTGAACTTGGATAATAATAAGGTGCCGGCTCCAGGCAGACACTCAGTATGGTTGGTTATACACTGGCACGTTAGTGGTGGGCCAAATTTCATGTCGGATGCTACACGTCTGCCATAGCGATCTTCCTTGGCCGAAGACTCCAGCATGGTCGTCCAGGATTTGCCTAAGTTCGACGAACTCCGGTTCGGCTAACTGGTGGTTTATATCTTCGAGGGTAATATGTGGTGGGATTGCTGCGTCAGGTCTTTGACGGTCACCCGGTGCTTATCCCAGATATATAAACACTGTTGGCCATGGTCCATCACACACTGCTGTTGTCATAGTCAGGATTGTTCCAGGATCATTGCTTCTGTGATGTCTGGTTAAACCACGAATTCAGCTAGGTTCACGTGACTGTATATGCCCACAGTCATGGTGGTGCAACCGTCGATCTTGAGGGTCCGGTCGTTTTGTGCCATGCACACCAGGTGGGTTTGAGGGTGGAGTGATGCCCTTTGTTCAGGGGTAAGCATGTCACTTCTTACAAAGTTGTCTGTGGCTGTGGAATCTAGCAAGGCTAGTATTTTCTACCCATTTATTTCCACTTCAATGTGGGGGACTTCGGTTGGTTCACTTTCCTCATCTAATCTCTGGATTGGGATGGGCCCGTGGTTGCCGCTGGTGTTAGCCCGCTTCGCACCTTGGCGGCGGTGTTTCCCACCTGGTTAGGTCTTTTAACTTCCTCTTGCTTCAGCAGGGTCCGGCGTCTGGGTTCTACCTTTTCCCGCCTACACCTGGTCTGCCTGCTTGACCGGCCAGTCCCAGTTGAAGTGCCATTCTGGGCGGAACCAGCACTTAGTTAGAGTTTGTGGTGAGGAGAGGGGGAGGATTTCCCATTAGTTCGGGCTGCTTCTCTTGCTCCGTATTCTTACTGACACGCTGCTTGTCCAGCAGGACCTGCGCCTTGTAATTATGCTTGGTTTCTCTTGCTCTCTCTATGAGTTTGTTGACTGTGTCTGATTTCAGGATTTGTATCAGGTTACACAATTTAGGGAGGAGCATGCCTGCACACCTCACATCTAAATACGAGGCCCAGTTGCTTGATAAGCTTATCTGGCTTGCCTATGCATATGTGGTTGAAGGTCTGCGCACAAACTATGCAGCTTACAGTATTTATACCTTGACCGGCGCAATTCAACCAGCTGCAATACACAGTCTGGCGGGTTCAGCATTCATTATAGCGGAACTCTAGTCCGTCTGTATATCAGGGTTAGTCTGTCCATCCCAAACGTTAATAATGGAAGTTATTCTGACAGTGTGCACATATAATTTGGTTTAACCTTGTGCCAGGGCAGATGGCTCGGCTCTATGGCACCTTTCGGTTGTAGCCTCAGCCATGGCGTTAGTTGCATCTTGGTCGACTAAGATAGTGTCTGCTCCGGACACCTTGACTAGTTCAATTGATTTGAGCGCCACTGGGTGTTTTCAGACTCCCCGAAGTCTGGTTAATGAGGTTTGATTTGTGGCTTCTATCACTGAATCTCGGGGTTGTGCTTGCCTAGTTCTGCTTCACTATCGTAACTAGCAAAAAGCGTTCGAGCCTCATGTTGGGCGACACGAAAACTCTTGGCGCTTGACGTCGGATGGTTGATAGCGATGTCACAGTCAGGTAAGTTTTGACATGTCATTCAGACACACGGATTGATATCACTGGCTGACTATACTACTGGCTGACTGGGCCCCGGCTAGTATACAGTACAGGGCACGTGGCCTGGCGACTCGGCACAAAATCAAATTAAATGCTGGTTTAGCGGTCCGGCGAACTGGGTTGCACACAGCCACTTGTTTACCTTTGCTGAAGGTGGCCTGGGGAGGCTGCTGACCCAGCTGCTGCTGCTGCTGGAGTCGACTGGAGCTGGTGCCCCGACCTAGAGCGACGGTGCTGCTGCGACTGGTGGTGCTGCGGTGAGCACAGGGAGGACTGGAACCAGGGATTAGCAATCCCTAGCAGAACGTGTCGGTCTCTGCGGAAGTTGGTCATGATCGGATGCGGTCACCTGGCTGTCTTGATCGGGGACTGAAAGAGGGAGTGGTAGTAAGCTGGGAGGTGAAGCCTCTCCAGCTGGCGGGCGGCTTGAGCTCATTCCCGGGAGGTTGTGCTGCAAAGTGCAGTTGGGGCTGGGTTGCAGCTCCCGTTGCCTTTGGAAGCAGTAGCTGCCTTCCTTTCTTGCCACTTAGTACCACTCCTCTGGGTGTACGACATAAAGGTAGGTACGTATCTGCCTCATCAGGGGAAAGCAGGCGACGATGGTCCCTAGCTAGGTGTAGAACCAAAGGCGAAGCCTAGCTAACCCAGAGCCATGCCCGTTTACTCCAACCGGCGACACGAAGTGTGGTGTTTCATCGACGTTGGGTGTGGGTCAGAAGGTGGGCAGACCTCCAGAACCAGTCTAGCACTCCCTCCAACGACAGTTCAGCGCAGTTGACGGAGTGAAGGCTGGGCTGGTTGACTAGCCGCCTTGTGGACTGTGTTACTAGTGGTTGTGACTCTACCTTACTGCGCACCAGGTGCACAGTACGAGTGGCCGTCGACTGGGTGTGTTTATGATGTATGTGCGCCCAGTTAAGGGAGCTCGCAGTCCTACACTAAGTTTGGTAATGGGTTTGTTAAAGACGCTGTCTCCTGCTTTACCCTGGTGTCTACAGAGGATAAAATCACAGTCACCCTAGAATTAGCACTCAGAGGTTTGAGAGAAAACGTGTTTATTCTGTGAGGAATAGACACTGTGGTCCATACTACCTCCTAACTAATCAGGAACTGAACGGAAGTAAACTACTTAAATCAGGTGAAGGGGACCTGGATCTGACTTGAACAAAGCAGATGCTGCTTGGAAGAGGCCACTACCGGAAGGGTAGTGTGTTTGTGGTTACCAGAAGTGTAGGCTTTTCAAGAGGTTCAAAGACTTCTTCAGGGGTTACTGGTGCAGAAGAGCTTCTGGTAGGTCGCGAAGACATTGGGGTCAGCAGAGAGCCTCAGCACACGAAGTGGTGGAGCGAGCTGCTGGAGATGAACTCAGAAGTATAACTGGAGAACAACTGACGTTCCTCGGAGGTGCAAGGCCTTATATTCTACCTGTCCGCGGGCTCGTCTAGTCTATGATGCGGGGGTGCGGGCGGTAATGAGCTCCGTCTCTGGGCAGAGCTGCGCTCTTTAGCACCATCCCTCAGCTCGTGGCTGAATAAGTCACTCTGTAATGTAGTCTCGGCCACTGGGCCGGCTTCCTTCACACGTCTTGGAAGGGGGCGGGGTATGTGTGACGTCTGACATCAGGGCAAACCATCTTAAGTGACGTGTCCATGGGTGCCCCCGCAAACTTGTACACACTCGTAGCAAGTTGTTTCAAGGTTCAAACCCCTCCTGGGGTGACGTGAAGGCACATCTAGATGAGGTGAAGTAATGTTTATTATAATTGGAATAAGCGGCACTCGTCAAGCAGAACACCCAAATATGTGGATTTATCTCTTCACACATCCACGATCTGTGCACTGTGACACCCTAGAATGCTGCAGCCAGCTGTCTCCTCACTGTTGGCAAGGGGGTTGGAGAGAGGTTCATTGTTGAAAGGCCTTCGTGCCATGCCTGACACCATAGCATCTGAGGTGCTGTCTGAAGGAATTTTGCCCCGCCATGATCTGCTGTCATAATGTCTGCAGTACCAAAGGGTGGATACCAGCCGACTCATTTATTGTACCCTTCTACATACAGCCTGAGTTTGGGAGAGCTCTCCTTTCCTGAAACCCCATCGAAACTAGAGTTGTTTCTATACCACTTTTTCCGATATAGATACCTTGATACCTTGGCTTATACACACTCTTAAAGGGGCTGCAGTGGTGAAGTGGTTAGAATACTCGCCTCCCGCCTAGGCAAACTGTTCAATTACTGGCGGGGTCACTCCCGAATTTTCACATGTGGGTATCGTGCCGGACAATGCCGCTGGTTTTCTTGGGGAATTCTTGTTTCCCCCACCCTTTAATTCCGGCACTGCTCCATATTCACCTTGTTTTGCCCTCATTTGCTCTCAAGACTTCAATGTTAAGAACTGTCCAAATCTCTACACTCACCGATACTTTGATACCACATTGTTGAACATTCCAAAGTTTTACTCAACCATTTCTATACAGTCATGCATACTCTATGCAATCTTTACTTACCAAAAGCACAAGCTTTTTTGATCCATGCCCAATTAAAAAAAAGGAATGTTTTAATAAATCCTTGAATCCAACACACATCATGAAGTATGCCATCTCCTATCACAGTAGAAACAAATATAAATGTCTCACAGATGTAGATGACAGTGTACGTACACCAAAGTTGTTGCGCCCAAAAATGTCACTGCTAGTGTTAGGGTCGTGGTTATGTAGCAAGCCATTCTGTGCGGAGGGCTGCATATATGCATCATATTAGTAATGCACAAAAAACTTTGTAGTGTTACGAAGATTTTAGTGCACTGATGGAAGTTTGTCTCATTCATCACTAAAACACAAATTTAGCTTCTAATTATGTATAATGCAACTTTCCTCAAATTTTGTCATTGTTTTTTCACAACTGTAAATTTTCTGGGACCCTAGTAATATTTTCTATAACCAATATTAAAGTATTAGCTAATACCATACACAATACAGTACCGGTACCTTTAAAAAATGTTATGTATTGTCCAAGTTCATAAACTGTTTGGAGAGTGTACCATCAGTTTGTGTTATTGTTTGTCTGCTCTTATCAATATGTATCTTGATGTGGTAGATTGTGGTATGCACCTACACATCAAGAAGTTCTAAATTCTTGCCCCCAAGCCCACAGTTTTGCACCAACCAGAGAAAGTTACAAATATGTAAATATATATTTTTTTGCACATGTTTCAATGTGCATGAATTCCGTAAAGTACCTCATTAAATAAAATAAGGACCAGAGTAATACACACTCGCTCTCATGGTAGCCAGTCTGTGGCAGAAAAATTTTTGTATGGCAAGAAAAATTAAAATTATCCACAATGTGTATCTTGCAAACAATATTTATGTGGCAAATCGTAGTCGTACAAAAATATTAGCTGAAATGATTTGGCACCTGCATCATATACTTGATACATTTTACTTTATTGAACATGTTAATTTACTCTAAAATTTTGAAAATAGTTTCTGCAAATATAAATTTTGGATTTTGCAGTTTCTGCTGTACCAGAGAATTTCGTACTTTCTGAAGCACGTTTTGGCTATACATATAACCTTGCAGTCACTCAGCCCAGAACACTGAACTGTCCCTGGTAATGTCAACAGCTGACATAAACAGCATGGCTACCACATGTAAGAATAGCTGAGGTAGAGGGATACATTAGCAAAATATCATCAACATTGGTACTACGTTCTTAGAACTGAAAATCTGGCCTTCGTAGTTGGGATGGACTATATACCCTTGCACAACACAACCCAAAAGGCAGCAAGGCCGCTGTGATATTAATGTCCTGTTTTGTTTCTCTTATTTTGTTTTACTGTTACTTTAAAGAATGGTGTCGTGCAGAATACAAATGTGTTGCAGTGTTACAATTATTTTTTAAATTATTTTTGTTCTTTGAAAGTGTGGTGGAAATCTGTAACAAATTTATTTCAACAAATCAAGTGTATAATCAGGAAATTATGCTATTGAGTTCACTGTATAAATTAAATTATAAGGAATTTTTTGTTTGTTTTACAGATTCCATGACAGATTCGAGAATGGCAGAAAATGGTCCAAGTAAAGTAGTCCTGACTGAGGACAGTGATAAAGAAGAATGTGAAAATGGTAGAAATAGCACTGTGGATACTCAGCAAATGAGTACAAAGTTGCTAGATTCACAGTTGGAAGATCCAAATTATGAACCAGACACACAAGACATGTTGGACTTGGATAATAGTAATGAGGGCCCAGTCACCTGGGATTATCAAATTAACAGACTGCAGCCTCCGAGAAGTAGAACTGGTACAAACAAACTGGTGGAGGTAAAGAACGGTAGGAAGAAGCTTATTGTTAAACATCATGTCGGAGCTGTTTCAACTGGGGTTTCCAAGATCACACATTTTGAAACCAGGTTTAGTGGTGAGGAGTTAATTCCAAATAGCACACGAATTCATCCCGGACAGTCAGTCATATCTGGTAATCAGAGTGAAATTCAATACAGTGGCGAAGACGAAGCTGGTAATAATGTTTGCACAAGAGGAAAGCGAAAAGTGTTGTCAGGGTGTGGTGGTAATGAATGTTCAGAAAACAATTCAAGTAGTGAGGATTTTGTTTCAGGTAGCAAAAAAGACAGAGTCAGAATAAAATTTTTGAATGGACAGCAGTCACAGGAAAGAATTTTACGTAAGCGGACAAAAAGATGACTTGTCTTTGTCTTCTGTTTTACGTATACTAGATTTGTTTGGTTATGTTATCAGAAGGCTGTTCCCTATATTTTTCTGTACTGACATAGTCAATTTATATTTTTAATGTCTCTAAAATTTATTTCTGTAGTTTACTTCAATGAAGATGTATACTGTACAATATTTTTACTTGTAGTTATTTTTTTTAAATTTTCGCTAATTAGAAATTTGGGTTGCATTACTGAATATGTGTTTGTCTGGGCAACAACTCTATTGTTACAAACATACAAAATCAGTCACAGTTTATATTGACAAGTGCCTAGGCATACAGTGATATCTCGTACATAACACCTCTTTTCTTTCAGGCCTGATCCAAATTTTTTATAAAATACACAGGTAAAATTAAAAACAAGCAAATATAAAGGTGAAGTTGCAGATGAAACTGTCAAAACATGGCTTGGATTAAGGTTTATTCTACTTTGGTTGGGAAGCATGTTGCTAGTAGTTTGGCAAATAAAGATTTTCTCTGCCAGGTGGCACTGGCGTTGCATGTATACAGGATTTTTCCATTTGACATGTAAACAGATGGGATAGTTGCAATTTTAATAAAATTATTGTATTTATATAAAATATTCTGATTTGTATATTGTTACAACCTCTGTAAAGAATGAACTGGTTCTTTGCATTGGAGTGGAAATTTAATTAAATAAGTTTATAATGCAGTATTACACAATCATTTTATTTAAATAAGACAAAAGAATTAAAAAAAAATTTATTTTGATGACAAATATTTTTATTTCATCCTTAATTACTAAGGCAAGTGTGTTTAGAAAAACTCACTGCCAAACACAAACATTATGTTTTTTTATTCTTGTTAACACCACTGCAAGGCATGCGTAATAGATGCAAAATAAATTTTGTACCTAATATTTTGAAATAAACATGTATACACCTAATTCTGACCAAACACAAACTTTTACACACAAATATAATAAACAGAATTTTTCCATTTACTACCAGCTTAAGAGTGCCCTCTTTGGAACACCAGCGCATACTGTGGTGGAAATTTTTCCAAAGCCGAACTCTTCCGTATATAATTTTCTTTTCTTCCTAACATGAGTAGAATAAACCGTACTTGGACTAAGATTACCAAACTTACATTAATATGTTCATGTTTTAAAAATAAGCATACCTCATCTGACTACAGGAATATATTTATAGTATGCTAAATATTTGTTTTATAAAATAAAAGCATTTGTTGCAAGACTAGATCCAATTCACTGAACATGTGATTTTGACAGTTCTACATGCAAATCATGAGCTAATGTTGAGGACAAGCACATGCACAGAAGATGAGTATCAACCTACTTAACTTTTAGCCTGTAATTACCACCATTTAATCAATAGCTTCAGTCATTGCATTGCACATTGTACATGTTGTGCTGCTTTGCAACTCCACCAGGGCCACGGCAGAGAGTGGACCACTGCAGTTACCGCAGTTGTCTATCTGCAGCTTGAAATGTGTTGCAGCGTGTTTGAAAAATGGTTTTTTTTGATGAAACTATTAATTGTGTGTCCACAATAGGTTTACCTATGAAAAGAAAGTGGGTACTGTATATTCCAGACAATGACAAAATAGTATTTTCAAGACATTACGCACTTTGGAAGCATATTTGTGATTTGTGCCCTCCATAAGAGCTAAAAACAAATTTTTCAGACTGCTATATCTCAAAATATATGAACAGGATACATGCAGAACTACGATAGAGGACTTTGGTACAGAGTCTCGTTCAATAAAATTACAGGGTCACTGCTTAAAATCACATTCAAATGAGTTGTCAATAGAAAGACTGCACACCAGTTGATTGTCTTGCATGTAGAGGTAATACTGCTTTACGTACACCGGTCTGCCTCACCCGTAGCGCTTAATCAATTTTTGCCTCACTCACACAAACATACCACTCACTAGGTAACTGATATGGAGGAGGATGGAAATCTGATGCCTTTGCTGCGACAATGGCAAAGTGGCACTCAAAAACATAAATTTTATGTATACTAAAATGTTTTTAAATGGTAATAAGTGTTGGGATGCAGCATGGCTTGTTAAGCTACAAAATTTTGCTGAAAACTGAACATTACAACAAAACAAAAATATAGTTCTTGGTGGGAAAAACAGGTATTCACAGTTCTTTAGAGTGAATGATTATTTATTGAAATTTCATTCAATTGACTATTAACAAACATTTTTATTTTCATGATTATATTAATAAAATAATTCAATAAAACTAAATTTGTAATGTTGGTAAGGAAATCTGTATTTAATTCTTTATAACCAATTTAATTTTTTTATTTAAGATTCTATTACATTTTAAAATTTATTATGTATTCAACTCATGTGAATTATTATTTTCCCTATTTATGCACAAAATATTTTTGAAGTATTGTTATATACTATATAAACTGAGATGGCACTACACAAGTTTAACTTCGTAAGTTAAATTTGTTTGAAAATGTGCACTGTATGTTTGCCGGACAATAAGAATAGTGCACACAGACTGATGCATCAAATAGTACTGAAATTTTATAGAGGAAGTGATACAGATGAGTAATACACATGATCACAAAAACAGAGCAGCAGGAGAATTACATATGGATATGTGATACGCCATCCAGTCATCTTCTATAGTGCATCACATCCCCTCAGACTGCGATATACGCTGCAACACCTTCTGGCATGGAGTCTAGCAGATGCCAGATGTTGTCCTGAGGCAGACACTTCCACAATATTGTTAGACTGTGTGTACCAAGTCCTGGGCGAACCAGGGTCGCTTCCTGGTTTTTGCATGTTGGAATTGTATTGAACGACGCCGCTGGTTGGAAAGTTTTCGCGGGGATCTCCCGTTTCCCCTGCCCTTTCATTCCGGTGCTGCTCCATACTCATCTCACTTCATCCTTATCAGTTTTCAAGACCTTGATTTTAAGAGCTGTTCAACTCTCTTCACTCACTCACTCACCCAAAAACCTGGATACTGTGTCATGGTGGCAGCTAGCTTTTCAACTAGTTCCACACAAGCTCGGTCGGGGACGTGTAAATGGAGTGGGTAAGCCTTGGTAGTGTTTGTACATGATGGAGCTAGCCCTGGGTAATCCATGCCATGTGCAGTTGGGCGTTATCCTTCTGGAATGCCGACCAGAAATGGGAGCAGATGGGGATATAGGATCTCATCCACATACAGATGTTCCACATAATATGATGATAGCAGACCTGCTATCGTAGACTATAGCTCTCCAGACCACAATGCCTGATGTGGGGGAAGTATGCCGCGTGATAGTGAGGTTGGGATTGTGTGTGGCATTCACCAGAGACCCTTCACACCTGGGCATGATGATCATCAGTCCCCATAACGAAGCGGTACTCGTCACTGCACATAGCTAGTCTGTGGCATTCCACATGGCTCTGACCTGGTACCACTGCAAATGGACCTGCTGCTGTTGCAGAGGTAGTGGTAGCACACATAAGGGCTGCTGGGATCGATCGCAGATTCGCCTCCACAAGGCATCAGAAAATGGTTCATGGGCATATAGGAGCGCCAACACTGTTCAGTATTGTGGGTTGGGTCGCCATGGGATCCCTCCATGCCTGACACGTGATCCATTGATCCTCTCGGTTAGTAGTCGACCTCATCCACCCTGAGCCGGCCCTCTATCTGAGGGTGCCATCACTTATCCACTGCTCTCAACAGCATTGAACAGTATGGTCCAAACTATCTGGTGGGCTATATGGTGATGTGATCACCCTGAGGTTTTCAGCCCGATTATTAGTACTCTCTCAGAGTCCGTTAGTTGTATAAAGCAACATCTGTAGCATGGTGTTTCTTTCAGAAAACAATTCTGGGGAGTGGAGGGTATTTAACAAACAGGGGAGGGGTGGAGGGTTGTGAAAAATCTTTATCATCACTACACTCAAGCGGATGGACATATAATGTTAAAAATATTATACAAGGTCAGATACCTGTGGAGTGTAATTAGCTGTTATTGTTTTGGCTTACATTTAAAGCAAACATATTCTCCTTTGTCTTTTAGTGGTGTAATGATGTAGAATTCTGCGTAAGAATTCTTCCTTTGGGATTCCATTCTTTCTCAGTATAAATCCTCATGCAGCGATCCAGTAACTATCTCCTAGCCTGGTTCTCAGTGGAGTCATTGTTTTATTCATAGCACTTAAGGATCTTTCAGCAATGGTTGTTGATATTAGTATCATCAGTATTTTTATACTACAGTGAAACCTCTATTATTCGTTTTTCGTGGGACCTATTGAAAAAAACTTAGCATGCAGGAAAACTCAGCATGTGGACCTCTCCCCTCAAAAAGTAAAACCTAACCTCAAAAAAAAATTTATTTTCATCCTTTGGTATACCGAGTTGATTGCCTGTAATGAACAGTGGGTATATCTTAAATACTGGATGAAAAAAACATATTTCAATCATTCAATATAAGTATTGTATTATAAAATGTTGAAATGCACTTAATTTCGAAAATCTGCCAAATGTTTACATAAAAATTCACTAAATTTGTGCCAAATGTAAAAAAAGTGGCAAAAACCAAACAAACTTTATTAAAACGGTGATTTAAAATAGAAACGTGCTAAAAATTATATTTTACTAAACTAGAAATTCCTTTGCCCGCAAAATGTTTTAAATTTCACCAAATTAAACAACACTCGCCAACTTGTGTGACAGTTCATATCACTGCATTACTCTTAAAAAAAGTAATTAGCGTAATTTTATCTTAACAGAATTAATCCGTGAAAACATGCTGTTCCCCCTTAATACTCGTAATTTACATGGTTATTTACTGTACTGACCTAAAAAAATATTACTTTTCCATTGTGGAACGAGAATAAAGTTCAAATCCGTTCCATCCATTATAAATGTCTGGTTCTGGTCCGTACCACAACCATTATACGTATGTGTTTGATTTGCGCGAATATCCGTTTGCTGACTTGAAACAAAGAAATGCATGCAATTATTATGTTTTACCTGTTTTTCAACGCGAGTAATTTAAAAACAAATAGTGATTGAATTATCAAAAATATATTACGTGGTTGTTAACAATTGCAACGTTTCACGACAACTAGTTGTGTATACTAGCATTTGAGGTTAGGGTGTGTCTATTTACCTGCTCTTGGCACTATAGAATTTTGGTAGTACCGGTTTTAAGATAGTTTTTTCACAGATAAACAGTAGTTCCGAATATATTTGGTTTTCGGACAGAATATCTGGTTGATGGATGCGGGTAAATTAATGATTTAAGAGCGTAGCATGCGGTTTTTTTTACATTGTTTGTATAGGATATTTGTTGGGACTATCCAAAAAAATCAACTGATACGGGAAAACGACATAAACGGGAACGCAACAACGAGGTTTCACTGTAGTATTTGGAAGTTCATCATAATCAACGTAGGTTAATGTTAATACATTGTTGTTCATATTGGAGGCCAACATTTAAATAGCTTCAGATATGTATACAAATGATTTTGATCTATGCCATATAAATATTGGCTGTGTGTGTTAACATCTAACTTTTTCATCTGCTGAATGTGATGAAATGATTAAGAAGTTAACATCTCTACCAGTATCTAAATGGCATAGGCCAAGATCATTTGGAAGCAAATCTGAAGTGTTTTAAATGTTGGACCCTCCAATGTGACTGACAATATATCATTATTAAACTATATTCTTAAGTCTACTATTGGTTATGATGAGCTGAAAACTACTCAAGTAAAAATACTGACTGTACCAATATCAACAGCTACTGTTGAAAGGTTCTTTAGTGCTATAAACAGAATAATGAATTCACTGAGAAACACGGCTAGGAGAAGTGTGGTTTACTTAATTCGTTAAATTTCATTTCTAAGATAAAAATGTGTTGTATGTATGGTTGTTGCTCACATCACATCTACTAAACTAAAACGTTATTGTTGGAATTTTCTGGTGGGAGTGGGGAGTTATAATATCCCTCCCCGTTGTCTTCCCATCCTCTGAAAGAAACTCTGCTTTGATATCTTCCCGGCATTCTTCTCCACTCTGTACGCTTTCTGGTTTCTTGCAGTAATGCGGCTTCACGTCACTTAATACACATCAGTGTATGCAACTGCTGGTCAGTGCTTGCGGCACTATTGCCGGGTATGTGGTCAAATGCACTCTCACTATCATGGAATCGTGTGCGTATCAGTCTGTACTGTCACTATTTACTGTGTTTGGAGTTGTCACATGGTTTCTTTGTGATGTGCTATTTTCATTGTCTGGCAGTGTGCGAAGTAAAATTATATTTTGAATGTTAATAGTATTTTCGTTACACTTTGGTGAGGGAAGACCACTCGTGAAATTATGTTTTCATTTTCATTTCACTTTTGTGTCAAGTTCATATTTTTTCATTTCAAGAAAAATAAATATTTACACATATCTGGTAAACAGTACTAAAGTAGGCAGTGTAGTGTTTGTGGAGTGTTTTTGTAAATTATTTGATATTGCTGTTAATGCATTTGAGCAACCCAGTCAATCTCCAAAAAGTTGTTTTAATATACATTTAAGTCAATTGAATTTTATGAAGCTTTTTATTGCCATGCATTTTTGTGCAATTCATAAGAATAATTGTGGTTACAGTCAAAATGTCATAACTTTTTTTTTATTAAACTGAAGTAGCTGCTGTGAAGACTTTGTTACCAACCCAGTGCCTGAGGAAATTACAGTGAAATATAGAAACAGGAATGGAGGAAAATGGGATTATTATGTGCAATCCTTTTGTACTGCAGGGTTATATACTAAGGTTATTTTGATGCTGCACAAACATCAGCTGCATAAGTACTTACAGTTTATCCTAAATTGTACCAAAGTGTTAATTTTTGTCTCTGAAAACTAGTATTTCAGAGATTAAAATTATAAAGTTTTATATTATACATGTATAGGAAAACAATTATTGCATTCAATTTTATTCAATTTTAAGTTAAGCAAATGCTTGGAACTTAGCAAAGTGACTTTAGTGGCTCAAATTACCAAAATGGATGATGTTCATTTACTTTATAGGAATGGAAGCTCTTGAGCCCGTTGGATATGCCACATCAGGAACATTCATTCCTAGTATCAAAACCATGAATCCTTTCAAGCCATTAATTTTTAATTATTCATGTCAATTTCATAGCTACTGTTTACAATTCTTTTGGTTAAATTGGAAGGAGAATATTCCAGTTTGTGTAACAACATTTCATAAATTAGCATTTTGTAAATCGCTATCTTAAAAATGATAGACTAGGAACCTTTTATTCATCTCTTGACCAAACAGTTTCTGAAGTGAAAATAAAGTGGAAAGCTGGGTGTTTAAAAGATAGAAACATTTTATTCTGTGTATTTACTTTTATAAAGGTGGTTGTGTAACATTTGAAAGCAGTATTTTTTTTTTCTGTGGGGCTCTTTTAGTTGAACTACACATTCTGATTACTTTTCTCTTAATCTTTTTTTTTATTTGGCAGTGGAAAAGGGGTGAGGAGGAGAATAGCTGCAGAACTGAAATTTTACAGCGTATTGCAATCAAATTTGTACATAAGTGATTATAATTTTTTTTTAAATTTATTTTATTAGTTTGTATAAACTAGTTAGGAAAATAATTGTAATTTTTCCAATGCAGCCATGGAAAACATGGCAACGTAAGGTATTCTTCTGTCAACAGACAGTTGTCCCATACGCTGTGAATCCCTTGGTCCTGTTGTTAACATGAGGGGGAAAGTACCATAACCTGTGTGGTGTAATAATTTTTAATACTGTAAAAAAATTGTGCTCGTAGAGCTGTTTGTTTTTACTGTGGGAAGTTACAGTTTACTTGTAACTCAGATCATTATTCTTATAAATGACTACAAGAAAATGATTTTAAGTTGGGCTATCATATTGTTATTTTACCCATTTTTATTAGATATTCATTTTCATGAAAATTTATAATATCACTAGTTTATCACAGTTTGTTAATTTTTATTGTGAAATTAAGTAATAGTCATTGTGTGAAATCATGTATCATTTTTTGGATAATTGTATGATGTAAAATTTTTTGTCTTATACAACTCATATATTTCCAGTCATCATTGAATATACAGGTTTATTGCAAAAATAATTAATAGCTGTTGCTCATATTAGTGTATCAGTATCTAGTATGGAAATGGAAAATTCTTAACGGTATAAGTTTTACAAAACAAATGGTTGATAATTTCTTCAAATTAAAATTTTATGCTTATTAGTTTATTATCTTGTACTGGTTTCTGGAATTTTTTCTGTGACTTAAGGATATTTTGACAGTTTTATAAAATTATATAAAAAATAACTTGACACTGCTTAGCATAATTGTAATAGGGATTCCAACTTCAAATTTTGTGCCAAGCCAATTTCAAAATTTATTTAAACATAAGTTTTGTTATAAGCTGAAGTGTTTTTTATGTCAGATTATTACAACTATGAAACATTTTCTCTGAAATACTTTTTGTGGCTCACCTGCTATTAGGATTTAACATATTGCTATTTTTAATTTCTATTTTATTGTGAGATGCAACTGTAAGTGAGCCACACAATCAGTTTCCAATAAATTTCTTTGTAATCTTAACGACATGAAAAATTGTATTCAATCATTGCTCTTGTATTGTTATGAACATCTCTGTCAAAACATATCAGAAAATGTTTAAATATAAAACTCTAAGCTTGTTTTCGAAAATTAATTTTTTCTTTCCTTTCGCCCAATTTTATCAGGCCATTGAGTGAGATATCACAAAATGTATACTTAAAAAAATTGTGAAATGGTTTTGGACATTTCAGCAACTGTAAAACTGGACGACTTCTCAACTATACTAAAGTTGAGTATTTATACCTGCCTTTTCTCACCTTTCCCCTAGAGGAATCCTGGTTTATATCTGTCATAGGAACCATCTACATGGGTTCTGGGCACATATCCCAAGTTCACTCAGGTGGTACGTGTCTCCTTGATGAACTAGGATTGTGTAATGGGATGCGTGGTTAGTGTGGATCAGCTTCCTCTAGCAGTTACTCAGTGCCCGATATGGCATTTTGTGACACGACCCTGTGATGGTGCCTATTGCACCTGTGTGGTTGGCAACATACATGTATGCTAGACTGAATCTGGTGACATCCATCCCTTATGTCACCCTGAGATTGCCTGGTACAGATGAGATGGGATTAAAACTCGTACCCACTTTTCCTTCTTCCCCTCACTATATTGTTACATGTTGCCTCTCTACATAGCTTCTCTTACCCCACCCCGCTCAAACGTGTAAAGCAGTGTGTCAAGAGCATCCCTGGTCACATGAGAAGTGCGCGGAGATTTACAAAGGGGAGGCCGCTGCACATGCCGTGATAAGCCTAACGGGACTCCGCTTCTCTCCTTTAGTGGCAAGAATGTTCTGGTCATCGCCTTTGCCTCCCTCAGCTAGACTCAGGGTGAGGGAAATTTCTGGATCTGGTCAGCTGGTCTATTCGAGCCACGACGTGCCTCCGAGTCATCAGTCCGGACTCTAGAGCCATGTGTGGCCTTAAATGTTAGGTGTGCGGAGCCAGCGAAGAAAGAGTGGTGGTAATGAAAGTGATCAACGAGAGTGAAGTTCCACGGAGTGTGAGCATCGGTATAGTGGAGAGTGAGACTGAAGGGCTGGACTATTGAACTGGATACATGAGTGACGGACATTTGGAATGATGGCAATAGACTGTTGGATTGAATGTGTTTAAATAATAAAAGCGATTGTATCAAATACAGTGGAACCTCTATGTATTGTTCCCAGATGAATTGAAAGTCCGCATCCGTAGAACATATTCTGTGGTCACATTTTTTATTAATCTGCAGGCTTCTCGCCCAAGGAAATAATAAAATTCATTAACCTGACAGTTTGGCCCATAAACGAAAAAGACATTACAGCTTTAACATTCAAACTGCAGACTTTCAAAAAACCTTGTTTGGAATCGCCATGTGTAATTGAAAGACTCGCACATCAAGACAATTGATCTATTTCAAATTTTCTGTTCTTAAAGCAAGTATCCAGAATTTGCAACATTTGCTCTCAAATTACTATGGTTGTCTGCATCCACTGCTGATTCTGACATCTTTTTCAGCATATGCTTGCATAGTTAGTAACAGAAGAAGGTAACACAGACCAGAAAATGCTCAAATATATGCAATGGTGTCTTGCACTAAAGATTGAGCAACTTTTTTCACTGACTTCAAAGACATTACAGTATTTCACATTTCAATATCCAGTATAAAATAGACCAAACTTGTTTACGGTTTGTAAAGATATGTGGTGGTATTGAACTGTCTTGCAGTTGGAGGCTGACATAAGAGTTATGCTTTTATTTACATCTTCTGAAACTGAACTGTAGTATAAAGTAAAATTACTTGATATTATTTGTAGTGTATAAATAAATAAATTTAGCTAATGGATGCAATTTTTATTTAACTATGATGCATAGCCAATACAATTTTTTGTCCATTATGTTATCACAATAGTACCTATTACCATTATACAGTAATTACAACCATTACATATTATTCAGAAATTTTAATAAAAAGTATAACAAAGTAAAACCGAAATTCAGTTTAAGAGGGAAAAAGTGATGCCACCGACTGACCTGTTGGCTGTCTCAGAACCTATTGTATATTTTGCCGTATGTAATGCAACACAGTTCCGGAAGGCTGTGTTAGTATCGCACAACTGCTTCTATGGAACATGCCAGGGAAACGAGCACTAGTTCTTTTGCAAGAACTACCTCTCCAACCTCAGAAAATTACACATCACTCAAGCTTACTGTTTCCATTGTTTCCAAGAGGAATGTAAAGGATGACCCTTGAACGCTCATGTGGCCGTGCTATGGAACTATAGTCAGTTCACGACTGGAAGAAACTTTTGAAAATCAACCTTTGAAAAAACACTCTAGCCGTTAGCGACATGCATATAACATTACAAACAGCGGCGAGCGCGGATACAGTTATGCCGTTAGGTTGCCAGCACAAAGAGAGGAAATAGTTCCAAAGTTTTAACGTAATTGTTAATTTATCGCTTACAAATAGGTGTCTAAAAGAATTGTATCTTATTATGCAAATTATTAATGACGTGATGCTAACATATTTAGATTTCAACGTTTCTTGCATAGCCACAGGATTACGCTCAAGGTTAAAGTAAGGCGGCCGTTTGTTTACTAACCTTCGTAGTCCTTGTGTTGTTGACACACGTGCCAGAGAATTTGTGCGATTATCTCGTTTAACCTATAATAATTCATTTATCTGCGTTGTTTTACTAATATCAGCTCTTTGTTATTTGGTTTTTAATAACGTATGATTTTAATTTGTGCTCACTTTAAGTTCTAATTTCTTTTGTTTTTGTGTGTTTCGCGCACGTGTCTTTCCTTTGCCACTTTATTCTAACGTTGCAGTGTTTGCACATAAGAATTGTTTTCACATTGTCGAAGACGTAGAATCCTTCACTCGCAAACTCTGCCGTCCTGTCGAAAACCGTCACAACCATTTTTAAATAACGTTTTACAATTGCGCAAAACATCCGACTCAACCACCACGCCATTTTAACGTCTGTAGCAATTCCGATCAATACTGATGATCTTGCCTTCGATGTACGGGAATTTATCGATAGTCACTAACAATCGATTGTAAATAGACAACTACTATCGATTCATCAAAATACTCGCATTTTGGGTTTATAGAATGAAATGTTTTTTCGCTGGCATCGCATATTCTTTTGTGTGAAATTCTCAAGATTAAAAACTTTACGCTTGTGGAATATCCATTAATAATATATACATTACATGACTTTTATAATGGGTAAGTGTATGTACGAACACATGTACACGCACAGTGGAACGTAAACATTGCATGTAAACATTGCCATGTGACCTGTCACATGACAATGTTTGTTTACTTTTGGCGGAAGGATACGAAATGGGCTTGAAAGTAAATCTTTAGCAGGGCTTCAAGAAAGTCTCTTCCAGTCGTGAACCGACTATAACTCTCTCTCTCTCATATAAACGAATTTCACTTCTTTTGAACTGGGTGGCTACTATTCTATAGATGTCGAAATGGCATAACGGTGTGACTGACTAAAGGTAGTAAAAAAAAAGTCGCTAGTTATGAAACGTTTACACGGTTTATTAAAAATCAAACAACTTGGGACAATTGTGTGCCACAAAACCCTTGGAAGATAATTTGGAATCTATCCATGAAAACCAAAACTGATAAGAGTTAAAAATTATTATTAAAATTTTTGTTTTTAATGAAACGGTGGATTCATTTTTTAGAGTTGTTTGTACAATGCTACTTCATTCCAAAGCAATTAAAAAAAAAACTCTTGTGTTTTGTTGTAGGCCTATTTGTGTTGCGGGATGATTCAGTAGCACGCCAGCCTCCCACAACTGTGGTCTGTTGTATAAACAACTGCACTTCAATATTTGTTAAGAAATTATTTTCATTGATGTACTTATACTCCAAAGATAATGTTCGCAAGTACAGCATCATCTGACTGTTGATAATAATAGCATTGACTGTAGTAGTCTTAAATCAGATCAAATTACGTAAACCACTTTTTGTGATGTAAGGAATAAATTTTTAGTGAAATTGCAAAATTTGGGAATAAAAATTTGTGTTTGACCAGAAACAATTGTTAATACTTTTATACATCAATAAAAACAATAAATTCCTATAAATAACAAAGTTTTACTTTCAAAAATATGTGAGGAATAAATTTCTTTTCTCAGGTAATATTTCCAGTTAAACTAATTTTTTTATTTGCCTTAACACCTCGTCGACAGTGAGATCATTAGAGATGGTACACACAACATAACCGAACAAAATTGGGAACCATCCCAGCATTTATCTAGAGTTATTTCGGGAAACAATGGAAAATCAAAATTAGGATATCCGGACCGAGATTCGAATGTCCCCTCCAAAGTGTGAGTCAAATGTGTTATCATTGTGCCACCTTGCTCATTCGGACAAACATGTCATAGTTTTTAAGGTCACTCACATGGGAAACATCCTTACAACTCATTTGATGGGATTTATTTTACACAATTTATTATGTATGTTCAAGACATTATTTATGTATATCTCTGCTTGAACAATTATCGCAAATTCTTAAAGGGAACATGCTTATTACTAGTTTTCTATTACTGACTATAAATTATTTATTTTCATCGTTATTAATTTTACATAAAGCTTAGTCTCATTTCTTGAAACAAATGCAAACACGGGTGCGACATGTATTACAACTGCTCTCATGGGCCAGTCAGCTGAAAAATTCCCCGAAAATGTTGCATTTTATTCTAAACACTCCAATGTTAAGGAAAAAATATAGTTAGTTACATCAATTAAATTTGCTTTGTTACCATGGAAAATAAATTGCATTAATATTCAGTGTACAAAATTGATCTTTCATATTTCTCCCATTGAATGCATAAACCTAAGATGAGGTAGATTGCTTTTGTGAATCCTATGCATGCACCCATTATTAACTAGCAAATCTTATTCAGGTCTGTCAAAAACAACGGATTCTTAGTGTAATGGGGAACTCTAAATGCGTTTCCTGAGATTGAGTCGAATGGAATGTGACTGAAATATTTCAAAACAGGCTTCTCGCTCAAGGAAGTAATAAAATTCACGCATTCATCGTAAAAACATTAATTTTTGTACCTTTTAAAATGTTATGTTATTATCACCTAATGACATCTGTCTTCATTTGCAAGTAAAATATGTTATACTACGAGGTAGTACAAACATTATTTTAAAAAGTTAATAAAAATTTCTCAAAAACGGTTTGCAATTTTTTGCCCCAATTTTAGGTTAACTTGAGTGCTATACGTACAGTTGTCTAGTTGTATTTTCTGAAAATATTCTAGGAATATGTCAGAAGTTCATGATCGAATAGTAAATGCGGGAAATTTAATCTTTGTTTCCCTGTCATGCCATTAAAGGTTACCTCTAAAACTTTACAAAGGGATCTGCAGAATGGAAATTTATAAATGTAGAAGACACAGAAAAGTAAGTTTAGTCAGCGTAAATAAAACAGCTCGTTATATTTTTTGGCATCCTCAAAGGCAGAGCAAATTTCCCTTCTTATGCCAGAATCAAGGGCAGCATTAGCAACACTAGTCTATAGGCTGTTCACTGTAAAGTGAGCCCTTTTGAGGCCCTAGTTACTTTTTCCTTTCAGCAATTCTTTATCATTTAATCGCCTTTTTTAATTAAAATTGCCATGTTAGTAATGAACACAGTGTGTATATTCCACCGCACTCTGAAGTTACCGGCTGAGGCTAAAATTAAATGTGTTTTTTGCATATCATTCCAAATGAGAGGACTTTCAAAAGTGCTCACTTTACCATGAATAGCCTATAGAAACAATTTATCCCAGGCGATGTTTGGTGCTTTATTTACAATGGAAGGTAAAAGTATTTTGATGCTCTTGTAACATAAATTGTTGCTTATTAAAAATTGGTGTTTATATATTTAGTACAATATATCAAAGATATTGATAAATACATTACTAGGACTTGAATTTAACGACTGGAGATTTATTACTCCTCTTTTACATTAATTTGCATGCTTCTGCCAACCCTCTTCTATCGGTTACAGAGTTCCTCATAGTCATTTAAAGGATTTTCGATAAAAACATTTGTTTGTTTGTTTATTTTATGCAGGTATCCACGCATCTCACATTGAGAGTTCATGGTTCTCATATTCTAATAAAATAAATTGCCATTTTTTTTTATTTGTTTCAGTTTATTAATTGAGTTCTTTCCTCTTTGAGAACCCCTTAACACAAATGAAATTTCATTATGGAAAACCACATTCATAATTTATTTTCAAAGATATGTAATATTACAATGTAACTGGCACATGATAATTAAAGTTATGCAAGCCAATGTTTCATCACCTAGATTTTATTAAAATCTAGACACATGCGTATCTTGACTTGATCTTTCTAATCCCGATGAAAACACGTTATCACAATACTTCACTATCATTAATATTTATTTACGTGGGCCAATGTTTTGAGGGCGTGTCATGTTTGCTTAGCAGAAAAAAAACATTTAATTGTATTGCACTACCCTACAGCTTAGTTATAACTTGGCTGTCTTATGAAAACAGATTTTAATAAATACGAAACACATTAATTGATGTTTTTGTATAATTACGTGTTTCCGTAATTCAATTTTAATTTTGTGTTTACTTGAAATCTATGTACCAGTCTCTACAATGTACCATATTTGTATGAATACTGTGTTGATTTTTTATAGAGCCTGCATTTGAATATTTGGTTCAGTTGTATGTAAATTATTGTCGTATGGCAGCCATGGAAAATTACGTGAGATGAAAATAAAAATTCTTACAAATTTTAAGTGATTTTTTATTTAAAATGCATTTTTGTGTATAGGATGAACAGTGAGTGAGTGAAGAGATTTGGGCGGCTCTTAATAGCGAGATCTTGAGAGCCGATGATGAAGCGAGGTGAGCATGGAGCAGTCAGTATGAAATGGCAGGGGAAACAGGAGATCCCAAAGTAAACCTGCTGACCAGCTGCATCGTCCAGCACAATTCCCACATGTGAAAATCTGGGAGCGACCCCGTTAGGTATAGGATGAACCTAATGCGATAAAGTTGCAAATATTATTTGAAGGTATTGATAATTTATGATTCAATAATTTGGACGAAAATAGAAACACTAGAACTAAACAGCAAAAGAATTAGAATGACTTAACGGGCCTCAGATTCATCGCAGGAATTTATAATTCTCCTAATAAAATTACTCTCTTCACATACAAACGATATTACGTAAAGCCGTAAGTAATGTAAGCAATACAGATAATGTGCATATTCGGACTGAGATGATGTAGCTACACAACTGCTGAGCCGCTGAATGTCAATAAATGGAGGTTGGGCCACTGCTCAAGTTGCAAGGTAGTACATGATGCAGTCTGGCAACGCTAGTGCAAAATTCTCCCCTCCACAATCCTTCACCCTGCAGACAATACTGGTTTCTACTCTGCACCGCCCCCCCCCCC